>CM033430.1:9730099-9781754 GCA_019425775.1 Rafetus swinhoei | reverse complement strand
CTTTTGTGCAAAAATTTGCCAAGCTGTCTACACTGGCGGCAGATTTGCGCCAGGCACTGACTTTGTAATGAAAAAAATCAGTGCTTCTTGCGCAAATACTTTCACTCTCCCGCTCGGGAAAAAGCCCTCTTGCGCAAGAATACTTGCACAAGAGGGCCAGCGTAGACAGGGAAGAACTGTTTTGCGCAAAAAAGCCCCGATGGCTAAAATGGCGATCGGGGCTTTCTTGCGCAAAATCGCGTCTAGACTGGCCACGGATGCATTTGCGCAAAAGCACTTTTTGCACAAAAGCATCTGTGCCAATCTAGATGCGCTTTGAAATACTTTTAACGGAAAAACTTTTCCGTTAAAAGTATTTCCGCAAAATCATGCCAGTCTAGACGCAGCCTTAGTGTGTACCTATTTAAAAAAACAACAAATAGTCTAGTAGCACTTTAAAGCCTAACAAAACATGTAGATGGTATCATGAGCTTTTCTGGGCAAAACCCACTTCTTCAGATCACTGGAGTATTTAAAGTCCAGATCCAAGAATAAATAAGGCAGGGCGGGGGAAAGAGGAGTAAAAAAACAGTGAATAGATTTACAAGAGTCAATGGACACAAATGAGATATCCTAAAAGGCAACACACAGAAACCTGTTGGAGAACACTTTAACCTGCCTGGATACTCATTAATGGATCTTCAAGTCACCCTGTTATTTCAGGCCAATTCCACACCCCAAATACACAGGGGAGGGTTGGAACTTTATTTGGGGTGTGGAATTGGCCTGAAACAACAGGGTGACTGATGAAGAATTGGTCTTTTAAAAATAAATATAACTTGTTTCCTTCCTGTCAATCTAATGTTAATATTTCCATATTGAAGAGATACTATTTCTTTCAAATTTCAATGGCATTTAAGAAAAATTAATACTTTCAAGGTTCTTTGCACTATACAGAAATGGCTCATTACATTTAACATCTGAATCTGTCTCCAGTTAATTTGGGCAACCAATGCTAATGGTCTTCTGTTCGATTGTTGTTTTTTTAACAAGTTCAGAAAATGTTGGTAATCTGGGCATTGGTATCATCTGACTCCATTTCTTCTTTCCATAATAGTTCCTGCTACAATGTCATAGGCTGTTCTGTTATGCTGACAAAACAGCAGTGTAATGAATGCAGGAGAAAAGGAAGCAATAGAATAAAGCTGCAAGAGAAATCATCTATTTTATTTCTGCAATCCATCACTGTTGCTTGCTCATAACGTATATAGTTTTATTAAGTCAGACCTGTGACGTTTGGATTGCTTTTATTTCTAGAAGTCTTAGTTTTAATACATTCAATATTTAATTTACTTTCTCATGCACTCAGTTTACTTTTACAGAAAAGTTTTAAAATAAAAGGTTTAAAGTTAATTTAGCTTGGGCATCGATTACTTATGTGTTTAGTAAATTGAGTAAAGAGCAAAGCAAAAGGAACCAATCCTGGAAAAAAATTGGCTCAAATGCTAAAAAAGAATGCAACATTGAACAAGACGAGTTTTGCAAGGAAGCTGTGTTTGAAAAACGATTAAGAGAACTCTCTTAACACCTTGCTTCAAACAGACAGAGAAGAGGTTGTGGTGTGATGCATTTTATAGTAACCTCCAAAATGCTAATATTTTAAAATATGGGCCTGTGTAAAGAGATAGCTTGGACATCCATAAAACCAAGGAAAAGACCCACACTGGCCTATCTGGTCTTAGTCAAGGATGAGGGAAGACCAAGAAAAGTGCAACCCCAGATTGCCCAATTTAGTTCTTAGTGGAAGAAAGCAATTGTGATGAAATCACTTGTTATACTGTGTAAATAACCCATGTTTGCTCAAGGGAGTTCTCATTCCCATCTGATTACACTGGCGCCACTCAGGATGAGAGAGGTGTTTAAGATGGGCTTTTGGAGAGTGTACTGAGCGAACACTTACGGTTGCTACTGTATCCTTGTCCTGATTGCTTATTGTTGTTTACGTTTTTATAGCAAGGGTATAATTGGGCCTTTGAATGTAATAGGGTTAAATACATTTCTGGTAATATCCTACAAGAATTCCACCCACTGCATGTGTCAGACTCTGGTTGGCATATGAGCCAGTTAATGAGTTTTCACCAGTTAATGAGTTTTCAAATATTTGATAGTTCTGGAACAACATTTGACCTAGATAGCCAGTTAATAAATTAGTATTTAATGTTCATGGCTAGGTACCTCAGAAACGGACTAAATCTGTAGATAAGGGCCCTTATTATTTTCTGTAAATCTTCCATGGATGTGTCTTCATCTAGTTCTTCTATTCTATAATGTATGGCAAACTCGGAAATGTCCCTGTACAAAAGACAACCTGCTGACTCAGTCCCATAGTCCAAGTCTACACTACAAAATGATGTTGAACTCACTTATATGGGCATATAGCCACTCCAATGATTAGATCACTTGTGTGCACACACTTGGCTCTTTGATTCAGCAGGGGTGCTGCTGTGGCCAGTTGTGTGCACTTGTTCTCGTGCCCACACTGGTGCTTAACTCATAACTCCTCCTTCCCTCGTATTTATCCCTCTGATGTATTTAAGGAGGGCAACCGCATCTCCCCTCAACTGTTGTTTGATTAGGCTCAACAAGCCAAGCTCTTTTAGCCTCTCCTCTGATCATCCTAGCGGCTCGGCACTGCACCAGTCCCGGTTTGCACTAATCTCTCTTAAATCCGGGAAACCAGAATTGCACACAATAGTCCAGTTGAGGTCTCCCCAATATCTTGTATAATGACACAAACACTTTGCTAGGGCTTTTGGGAATACCTTGTCTGATGCATCCTAGCATTACATGAGCCTTTTTTCACGGCTGCCTGAAACTAGCAGTTTGTAGTCATAGAATCATAGAGCTGGAAGAGACCTCAGGAGGTCATCAAGTGCAGAACTTGACCAAGGCAGGACCAATCCCAACTAAATCAACCCATTCGGGGCCTTCTTCAGCCGAGACTTAAAAACCTCTAGGGATGGAGATTCCACCACCTCTCTAGGTAACCCATTCCAGTACTTCACCACCCTACTAGTGAAATAGTTTTTCCTAATATCCAACCTAGACCTCTCCCACTGTAACTTGAGACCAGTGATCCTTGTTCTGCCAACCGTCACTACTGTGAACAGCGTTTCTCCGTCCTCTTTGGAACCTCCCTTCAGGAAGCTGAAGGCTGCTATCAAATTCCCCCTCACTCTTCTCTTCTGCAGACTAAACAAACCCAAATCCCTCAGTCTCTCCTCATAGGTCATGCCCTCCAGCCCCCTAATCATTTTGGTCACCCTCCGCTGGACCCTCTCCAATGTGTCCACATCCTTTCTATAGAGGGGGGCCCAGAACTGGACACAATATTCCAGATGTGGCCTCACCAAAACTGAATAAAGGGGAATAATCAGTTTTCTAGAACTGCTGGCAATCTTCCTCCTAATGCACCCTAATATGCCATTAGCCCTTTTGGCTACAAGGACACACTGTTGACTCCTATCCAGCTTCTCATCCACTGACGGTCCCCAGCCTGTAACAATACTTGGGATTCTTCCGTCCCAAGTTCAGGACTCTACACTTGTCCTTGTTGAACCTCATCAGATTTCTTTTGGCCCAATCCTCTAATCTGTCCAGGTCACTCTGGACCCTATCCCTGCCCTCCAGCGTATCTACCTCTCCCCCTAGCTTAGTGTCATCTGCCAGCTTGCTGAGGGTGCAATCCATCCCCTCATCCAGGTCATTAATAAAGATGTTGAACAAAACCGGTCCTAGAACAGATCCTCGGGTACTCCCGCTAGAAACCGACCGCCAACCTGACATCGAGCCGTTGATCACTACCGTAACCAACCAGTTTGATGTCTTAACCAACCAGTTTCCTCCTCTGTTACTGACAAGGCCCCAGCTTAGAGCAAATGCCATTGAAGCTATCTTTCCTCTTAATGACTATTCTCCATTCCTCCACTGCTATATTTTCTCTCTTGATTTTATTCCCAATCAATATCAGACTCAGATGAAAATGTTGTTAGTATAGGCTGCATCTACACTACAGGACAATGCAACCACAGTTTCCATAACGTAGCAATATTCCTACCATTTGCAGCACTGTGTGCTCATTCTTGCTGAGCATATTCAGGGTGTCTCTATACAAGTTGTACTTACTGCTTTAATTTAGGGATGAAAGAGACTAGTCCGTTCACTACTCAACTTGTTGCTTCCCCCCCTCCTCTCCTCCCCACCTCCTTGCTGCCTCTGATAAAGAGGTAGCAATGAGGAACAGGAGCCGGCGCTGGTGGGAGCCGGCTTAAAAAATAGTTTCCCCTCCTCCCCAGCACTGTTTCTGCTGGGAGGGGTGGGGGAGATGGAAGTGCAGCTTGGAACTGGGCATAAGCTGGGAGTCATCTGTCCCAACTCCTACCCAGTCCCAGACCACTGGCTCTGCTTTTTAAATGGAAATTCCATCAACTTCTCAATTAGTAGATTATCCATAATTTAGCATCCCTAATTCAATTATATTACATAGTTAAGTGATAAAACTGCTAGTGTGGGACAGTGACAGCAATGTAATAGTGCTCTATACTGATAAAGCTGTTCCCACACATAAGAATAATCTAGCTCCTAATCAAGGTCCAACCCTATTAAACGAAATGCTATGCAAATATGTAGGTATGTCACCCCTTCTCTGAACAGTTTATTCAGAGAAAAATTTCAAAGGGATTTTAAGAGGCAAGGAGGCGAGGAGAAACGTAAAAAACTGAATCATGCGGTTACACAGATTAGGTATGTTGCAGCCTTGACACTCCAATCGTATTTCAAATTCACCTTTCCTGTAATTTCTACACACCCAGCCTTCACTGCTTCCTTGGAGAGAGTAGTAGACTTATGCTTGGAATGTCCTACTGAGATACCAAGTTTTGTTTGGACAAAGGAATGTGACCAGGCTTTTACAGAGCTGAAAACAAAGCTGACAACTGCACCAATATTAGGTTATGCTGACTACAGTTTACCATTCATTCTCTAGACAGAAGCATCTACGGAGGGGCTAGGAGCTGTACTGGCACAGGTTCGGTTAGGAAAGGAGAGAGTCATAGCTTATGCCAGCAGGCGCTTAACTGCCTCAGAAAAAAATTATCCTGCCCATAAATGGGAGTTTTTCGCATTAAAATGGGCAGCTGCAGATAAATGTATAGACTATCTTCTAGGACACTAATTCACAGTGCTAACTGACAGCAATCCACTGACCTATGGTACTACTTCTGCTAGGTTGGATGCAACTAGTCAAAGGTGGATGGCAAAGCTGGCAGAGTTTAACTTTGACATAAAGTACCGGCCTGGAAGAAGCAATGCCAATGCTGATGGCCTATCTCGGCTACCCTGGGAGGAGGTGGCTACGTTCTGAATGCCGGATGCAATGTGTCTTCCATAGCAACCAGGGTGATGGCCAAGGGAGAGCAACAGGCGGAGCTGAGCCACTCCATTGGCCAGGCCTAGGGTTAATCCCAGGCCTGCCTAAGGAAGAACTGAGGAGGCTGCAGGAAAAGGATGCAGTAATCTCTCGAGTAAGATCCTACCTGCCCGGACAGTAGACACCCAGTGCCCGGGAGAGGCGGAAGGAAGTTACACCAGTGAAGATATTACTGAAGCAATTGAAATGATTGCAGCTGGTACAGTGGACCTCATCCGCACTCGCTGTTATTGGCCAGGCATGCAGTCCACCATCCAGAAGTGGTGCCTTTCCTGCCGAAGGTGCTGCCTAAGAAGGAGAGGCATCTTTGGAAACAGAATTCCATTTATCTCCATCCATACCAGTAGGCCCTGGAGCTAGTATGTATTGACGTTCTCACCCTGGAACCATCCCGAGGGGGCATTGAGAATATCCTTGTAGTTACTGACCACTTTAGTCGCTATTGTTACCAGCAAGGCACACTGATAATACCCTTAGAGAAAACTGCGTTAACTGACTTGTACGCTGCCTTGTCCCAGAAGATAGATCCGGCCTGGAAATACCGTATCTATCACCGGTTGATCTCTCAAGATGTTAAATAAACACAGACTCGGTTAAAATTTGAATAATCAATTGAACTGTATTGGATATAACAGATAACACAATAGAACACAACACTAACAGACCAACCTCACCCTCTGAAAACAGGAGAAAGAACAGAAATAATAAACAGATATTGTGAATACTCAGTCTGTCTGAGGACTGCAGAAGCTCAGGACCTACAACTCCTTCAGCCTTGTTGGCTGTCAGAGGAGGAACGCTGAGCGCGTCCTTGATGTAAGGCCTCTATCTGCACAGCTGAGTTTGCGCACAAGCAGTCTGACAGCACGCCAGAGGGCTTTCGCCACAGCGGTAGTAGGACGGCTTGTGGAGTCCTGATGGTGTTACCAGAGCGCAGGTAGCTAAGGCTCACTAACTGGGCTTTCACCACAGCGTGGGCCAGAGCACCCTGAGGAAGGCAGGCAGGAATGGAACCGGACCAGAAGGGTTAAACAGGGCCTTCACCACAGTCACCTCTGTCTTGGGATCCTCCTTCTCCAAATGGTGGGGAGAGACTGCCGACCAGAGCTTCTTGATCTTGGGGGTTTTAAAGAAGCTGAGGCGGGAAAGTTCTTGGTGGTTGAGTGCAAACAAAGCGTGCCGGGTGCAGACAGGTGGTGCTGGGTGCAGCAGCTGGGCAGTGTGCATGGATGGGGTGCCGTGTGCAAAACACTGTTTTGGCGGCAAAAAGTCCTTACAGGCCTGATGGATTCCGTTTTGTATGTCCCATCATGCATCTGCACTCCATTTTGAAATGTCCTTCTCCATTAACCTCAAACTGTATAGAGCACATTTCTGTAGATTTTTAAAACCTTCTCAACACTATGCTCAGGCATACCCTACTCGTGACCAACGGGTGTCTACTGTGGCCAAGGTGATGTGGAAACACTTCATCTGCAACTATGGCATCCCTGAAAGGATACATACAGACCAAGGGAGGAATTTTGAAAATAATCTCCTTGTCCAGCTTTGGAAACTGTTGAGGATCTCAAAAAGCAGAAAAACGCCCTATCACCCACAGGGGAACGGGACTACTGAATGGTTCAACCGAACACTCATGAATATGCTGGGAACCCTGCGTCCAGAGCAAAGGGCAAATTGGAAGGACTATGCTGAGTCCATGACCCATGCCTACAACTGCACTCGTCATGAGTCCACTGGGTTTTCCCCTTTCTTCTTAATGTTTGGCCGGCACCCAAAGCTGAAGATAGATCTAGCTCTGGGTCTCCCCCCAGCGAGGAAATAAGGGCTTAGTGGTGGAGGAGTACGTCTCCCACCTCAGAGAATGCCTAGAGACAGCGTACCATCAGGCTGTACAGGCATCTGAAGCTGCCAAACGTCACCATAAAAAGTATTATGAGCACCAGACACGAGAAGCCCCATTAATTCCTGTAGACAGGGTGCTAGTAGCCAAGGTAAAGAAAGGGAGACAGAAACTGGGAGACAGATGGGAATCAACTCCCTATATTGTAATTAGAAGACAAGGGGATTTGCCTGTCTATGTAGTGCAGCCAGAAACAGGAGAGGGAGAACGGGTGATAGATAGTAATCGAATTACTCCATGCATGTTTCTACCTATTGGTGGATTCAGTCAACCAGTTGGCAGGAGAGAAGACATGCAGGAAGCCATGCCAGAAAATGAGGGAAGCCTCCCGTTGGAGGCAGGGGCTGTGGGACGTGGAGCAGGACACTGAGAGGTTTTTGATTAAGGAAAGGGACGAGGTCGCCCTTTCAATAAGTGGGGGAAGGGTGTAGCCCAAGGTCCAGTGTGTTTCAGCAGCAGCCCTGGGAACTACAAGTTGTGGACTACAAACTGTGGCATGTTGGGAGAACTTCCTGGTTCCTGCCAGGACGTGCCCTCTGCCCCCAGCAGGGTCTCAGCAAGGACTGTGCTAGAAGCAGCGCGCAGGCTGCATGCTGAGAGAAGGGGCTGCTGAACTGTTTTCCTCTTCTATGTTTTTTACAGAATAAAGCCTGTTCCTGGTGATTTGTCGGAGTGGGGCTGGTCTGAGATGCACTTACACATACACAATGCAGAGCGCACCAAGCAGCCTAAGGCCTAGCCCCCCTGCCCGTTGTCCTGTGGGCTAAAAACCTTCTGGAGGGCTTAGAGCCGGCCTGAAACCACACACCAGAATTTGTGAACTTGGCCCCCCCTGCAAACTTATTTCTCACCCCTGTGCCTTTTTCTGTTACCTTGTTGTGCCTTTTTCAACACCATTTCAAAGAGGCCCCCAAGCAGCATGGCAAGCCCCACATCCTATTCACCCGACGTTCTCAGTCCAAGAGCTCTCTGGCAAAGTTCCAGAAGTCCAGCTTAGCACCATGCAAATTAAGACTACACACAGCTAGCCAACTTGCATCCAGTTCTATGTATTATCAGACCTGCTGACAGACAGTAACATGTCTTCTTTAAGAAAGAGCACAACGTTATCAGCAATTGTTAAAAAAAAAAAAAAAAGCCAACCATGTGCCCCAATGTACAAATCATTCAGAAGGTGGAAAAAAAATCTCTTTACATTTTAGGCCAGGAGGATTTTTTCCCCCTTTTTCCAAAAATTTTGTGTTGTACAGAAAGAGAACTAAATCTACATCAGCAAAACCTAAAAGTAGACCAGATCACGAGCCATTTGGGACACTTACATACATGGTTTACTATGCTGACATCTTACCCAATACTGAGTACACTACAACTCATCCAAAACAGGGTAAGATCACTTGTCACATTTAAGCATCTATAAAAGGCAAGTTGCATTTTTGTCCTGCAATAGACAACTCTAGTGCAGCCGTCCGACAAAGTACAGCAGACTTGACACCGCTAACATGGTTCTAGTTTTCTTATTACAGAGACTTTGTCAAGTAGTTTAGGCCCAAACCCATCAGTGAGGAAACTGGAAGAGGTGTTTTTAAGTATGTTGATTGAGAAGGAAACCCAAAAGGTTTGTAGCCAGGAAACAGGAAGTGAAAATGCCAATTAACAGGAAGTAGCACTGACTGAATTTGTTTCACTGTTCAGTGTGAATAAAATGATTTAAAAAAAGAGAGGGCCTAAGTGTTAAAAGCACACTGGATTTTAAAAGATTATTAAAACTGAAACCGCTAAGGCACAGCATTGTAACTGCACTAAACCAAACATTGCTGCCCCACCCTTGCCCCTTCCCTGAGGCCCCACCGCCCACTTGCTTCGTCCTCACTCACTTTCCCCAGGCTGCAGCAGGGGGTTGGAGTGTGCAGGCACACAGGGTCTGGGCCGGGACAGTGTTCTCGAGATGGGGCCAAAAGGAGGGGTTCAGGGTGCAGGAGAGGGTTCTGAAATGGAGCAGAGGGTTGAGGTGCGGGCAAGGTGAGGGCTGAGCGGGATGGGAGAAGAGGATTCGGGGTGCAGGAGGATTTCAGGCTGGGCTGAGGGGTTCAGTGTCAGGAGGGGTGTGGGCTCTGGCTGGGGATGTGAGTTCTCAGATGAGGGGTTTGAGGTGCAAGAGGGGACTCTGGACTTTCCAAATTCTTGGAGTGGCCCCCCATCAAAAATTATTGCCCATCGCTGCTGTAGGCTGAGGAGAAGGGAAGTTGTCTTCTTCGTGCCCTGCACCCCGCTATTTTGTATGAATTTGCCTGAGTGAGCGAAGGTGGTAGTTGGTAGGTATGCTCAGAGACCACCTGATCGACAGGACAAATGAATGTCTACCTTGGATTGTGAATTGCTTTGCGGAGCATTAAGGAGACAGATGACCAGACACCTATTCATAATTAGATACCGCTGTGTGCGCTCTGGTAGGAGAGTTAGGAATCTGGATGCCAAGAATGAGGCTGCAGTGTGCATGCTAGAGAAAAAATTGGGAATTGAGAGAGTTAATCCATTGACAATATTAAACAGTACCGAGCACTAAAGTTGGTGAATCACTCCAGTGCCCCAAAATCCTAACTATCCCACCCTCAGTGCGTGCATGTACCACAGAAGAGTTAATATGGGTTCAACGATCAGTTTAAGTTCCAGATGAATAGTTTTTCAGCACTTCTCGTGGACTCAAGGAGAAGGAAGGCATGCTATAGAAGGCAGCTGTTTCCTTTCTTTCCGTCTATTCTGAGCTGTCAAATTTCTACCAGACAGAGAGATTTTGAGGTGTCTGTGAGGAAAAGATCAAAAGCAGCAAATTTGCAGCTCCATGCCCCTCTCCAGAGTTTTAATCCCTAATGAGCTACAATTTCTCCTTTCTGCAAGAGAGTGGAGGGCAGCACAGGGCCCTGTATTCACAAGGAAGGCTATGCAGCTTCTCCTTTGGAAATTATGGAGAAAATTGGCTATCGTTTCAGTGGACAGAAAATTGGAAGTGCTCTAAAGATTTCAAAACTCCTTGTAAAACTCTGCCAGCCAATGTAGGATGAATGATGGGTTTTTTGTGGAGTCAAGGTAGGGGAGCAATTGCACAAGGTCTGTATGTCTCCTATAAAGATAGTAGTAAGTCCTGGAATCAATTTTTTGGAATTGGAAATGTCCCATCCACAGGCACTTTAAAAATCCTTGTCTTCAATAGGGATGTAATGATGTAGTTGATTAAATGATTAACCAATAAGCCAAAAAGCATCGGTTAATGCTACAGCTATCGCATTTCCTCCCTTTCCCCCTTCCACAGTACATAGCCTGGCTCAGTCCTAGCTAGCGCTGGGTCCCGAAGACTACCCCGCTGCTGGTTCTGCATTAAAGTATTTTAGGAGGCTGGCGGACAGGCAGCCAGCTCAGTTCCGCTCATGCTGGTCAGGGAGCTACCCTGCTGCACCTCCACAGGAAGAGTATTTTTAGGAGCCATGCTGCCTGCACCTTTAGCTCTAAATTACTTTAAAGCAGAGCGCAATGGGGTAGCTCCAGGAACGGCGCCAAGCTGAGACTGAGTGCTTTCAGTGCTAACCCCTGTAGATTCATTGTATAGTCAACTTTTTGGTCGACTGCAAGAATTGCAAATTACACGTGTCTTAACATTTCTAGTCTGGAAGGGTAATGCTTCAGGCATGTTCATTTTACCTAAGTATTTAGCTTCAAATACAACGCATAATTGACCTAAGGCAGTTGAATTGTATTATACTTACTTAAGTAATTTCCCAATAAAATGATTTGTAATATCAAGTTTTGTAAATTGTTTAATGTTGATTTTGAAGTTTAATGTGTATTCTCTTCTTCTTTACTGTCTTATTTATCTTCTGTTTTGTAACAGACTGGTAGTGAACTGTGACATGAGACACTTGGCCAATCAGCTTACAACTCTATAAGAGTAATACATTTCCTCCTCTTCTAGCAGATAGTTATCAGCCACTGCAATGTAGGAACCAGGAAATCATTTTTAAAAGATTTCCGAAGTTGTGAGGTAGAAATACTACTTTACAAATGCGATTGAAATATTTGCATTTCTGGGAGAATAGTTTTATTTAATTAAAACATGCCGAAGATATGCAGGGTATACAGAGATCCAAGTGTTTTGGGACAAATTCAGTTCATAGAAATCCTCTTGTTTATTGTGACTTGATATTATTTGTTTCTTCATGTATTTCCTGCGAGGATCCACCTCTTCCACCTGCCACTAGTTCAGCTGAGATAGAAAATTCCTACAAAACAAACAAGGAAGCCAGTAAACTTCTGACAGCTAGCTACTTGCTCTCAAATACAGACTATTGTTTAGGTCTCGGTAGCACGGGAGTTAATTTTCTGCACCAGACACGTTCTATGAAAGTAATGTAAGCTCTCCACCTGGTTTACCTTCTTTAAGGCCGATCTGCTTACAGGGTTTGGTGGACAGGTCTGGGTTCTTCTGGATCCGCCACTCCACCTCCCGATTTTATTTTTTTTTTTCGATGGATTTATTTGGCGGTGCCTCCACCCCCCTCACTCCTTCTTGGCAGGGTCACCAGGGCACCTTGAGAGGAAAATTCTAACCCAGGAGAATCCATGGTTTCCCCCCAGCAGCGGCTTCATGGAGGTGGGGGGGAGGTGCACTAGGAGTGGCAGAGGTGCAGTGGGGGAAACGGTGAGCAGGGACCCCACCCGCTGGGCTGAAAAAACACCTACTCCTTGAAAGCGCAGGAGCCGCGGGGCGGCCAGCGGGGTTAATGGGAATTCTATCAGCGACTCAGATTGGCCAGTTCTTTGAGAATTTAACCTCCCTAATCTCAGGCTGCTCGTTTCCCCTGCTGCATCAGGAGCCCAGAAGGTGGCGGGACCCTGGGCCTAGGTGCTGGTCCTTCGTCGGGCCGACAGAAGATGGGCGGCCGGCCGGCGGCAGTCTTCTCCCCCTCCTGTAGACAAGCCCACGATGCGTGGTAATGGGAGCAGGCCAGGACGCCCAGCAGAGGAAGCACTGTCTGCTTGGCAAGTCCCACCACATAAACCAGCCCCGCTAATTTAGAGCTTGGGCTTTACAACACCCAAACAGAACAGAACAGAGTGAAACACTATCTTTAGGTTCACGGTGCCCAGCAACTGTAAGGTTAGTGTCCACGTTACTCATGCTGCTTTATTTAGGGCCACTTGATGACTTTTGACCACTAAATTCTTCTCTGCAGTGGTTTTAGCAGTGGGGCTGACTGGGTCCAGGACAGCTCAAAGGACTCACAAGTGGGAAGAGAGGCGGTCAATCCCTCCACCAGGTTTAAAATGCAGCAGGTTATAAAATCCCCAAACAAATTCCTGACTGACTAACTAAAAGATAGTGCACTCACACCTCCCGTGAATGAGCCTCCAGGTTCAGAGATGACTCCAGTCACTGGAGAGGGGCTAGTCTCTTCTGTGAGGATCCTCTTTTTGGGGCAGGAATCAGGCTGCTTTCATCCCAGACTTTCCCCTCACCACAAAAGGGATTACAAGGCTCAAAATTGCAGGCCACACAACACTGCACCAAGTTGAAACCATAATCTCCTACCCCAGCATTCAGACACACACGCAGCAGACAGAGGCAGAGGCTGAGCATGCGGAGTTGGTCTCACCCAGAGGAGCGGAGAGCCAACTCCAGCCTGGCTGGGGAAGCTCTCCACAGCAAACTCCTGAAGCTGGGAATCAACAGTGGAGACATAAAGCCAGCTAAGAGGATCCTGCCTTCCAGGTGCCTAGAATGGCCAGTTCTCAGGGGAAACCACCATGCAGGCCTGGGGCTTCTATAGCGCTCCCCCACAGCCAGCCTTCCCCTTGCCCTGGCTGGCTCCAGACTCTCCCAAACCATGGCTCACCTCCTGAACTCCTGGGAGAGCCATCTCTCACTCCTATGGAGTTTTGCCGGGCAGACTCTGTCCCTGGGAGGGAGGGCAGCCGAGAGCAAACTCAGTGCGCCTGTCCTGAGCTGCCAGCAGACCAGAGCCCGGAATCTAAGGGATCTCCTTGCAGGGGTGACAGTCAGTTAAAATTGTGAAGGCCTCACTGGAGAGTGAGTCCAGTTGTCTCCAGGCAAATGCGTTACTGGACATTTCCTTCCTCTAAAAAGCCACCTTAAAATTAATTGGGCGTGGCGTGGATGTAGCAGTGCACGTTTAACCCCAGTGAGCCTTCCGAGACAGGCCACAAACCCAGTCCTGTTTGACGTCAGCTGCCTGCCTGAAGCCTCACGAGGCAAAGCCCCTCGACACCCCCAGCAATATCCATGCCCCACATGGCCCCGGGCCTCATACACAGGTGAGGGTCTGAGACCCAATCTCACCTACTGAACAGAAGTTCTGTCTCGGTTCCAAGAGAGCAGGCCACAGTTCCCAGGTCAATTTGCACTCTGGATATTACTCTGCCGTCGCTGAGCCAATCTCCTTTAGAATCCAACATCTAAAGCATGAGAGTAGAAAGCTTGTTAAGATCTGAAGATCAAGATGGAGTAGGCCACATGGCCAATTTATACCTCCTTCCAGGTTTCTTCCAAGCTGGCTAGAGTCACATGGCCAGTGGCAAGGTGTGTCTTTGGCCTCCAGAGATCCATTTTTCCCTGGAGACTTGCTCATTAGCATGTCCATAGGCAAACATTCCTGGCCCATTACTCAACCACATACAGAGAATCTTCTAACTTCCGTACAGAGTACATATTCATAACACCACACACAAACAGTATACAAATATATGAAGAGCATACACAGATCCAGTAGAAAGTAAGCTTTTGTTTGACACCTCACATGGCCTGCTTTGTGCCATTTGTGGCTAACACCCCTCCCCCCATGGGTGCAGCAGTGATCTGGCTGCTTCCCTAAAATTCAGTAACCTGACACCCCCAACGCAAAATTGTTGGAGGAAGTGATGCTAGTAACATCACTGAAGGCATCACAGCCTCCCCATGTTTTGGCTCTGTGTCATCACATGTTCTAACCCAATGGTAGGTAGAAACAACAGTCCAGAGCTGGATGCGTGTATGAGAACCCAGTTTGCCTAAAATAGGCTTCATTACTGCAAGGTCTGTCCTAGCGATAGCCACGTCCTTCAATAGTCTCATCATCCCAAAGTAGAACTTGCCAAGAACCACAGCTACTTGGATCTGCTTTTGCAGCATGATCCCTAAGCGTGTCAGGTGATTTTGCCCAGAGCTGAGGAAAAAAGTGAATTTATCCAGGCCAGCTCTGGCAGTTCTCTGAACAACAATTAACATTGTGTGAATGCAGGTATTCTCATCCCAAATAGTGTAGGCATCTTTGCATTTAGCCAGAAAGACAAAATGGTGGTGTGCCTCCGTTTCCCTTTTCACACAGCACCTTCTGGCTGGAACCTTTTTTGTCCTTAAGAAGTTCCAAGACCAGTTACAAGCATTAACTGTGAAATAGTACCATCAAAATGTCCTTTTACATACCATCTGTCCTTTGGTACAGCTCCTGACAGATTACATGGTATTTCCGTAAGATCATGCACATTGCATACCTTTACAATTCTCTGCAACAATAATACATCGGTTACAAGAATTAACATCAGTAACAAGAACAATCCTATATCAGGTGCATATTGACAACATTCTCCATCATGCCACCTCTTTGGCTCCACACCATTGCAGTTTTGGCCCTTCAGGTTTAAACTGCGAGTCTTCTTGGCCAAAGCAAGTCCTGCCCCTCCCCCTTGTCCTGTGGGCTCAAAACCTGAAACCTCTGGCCTAACCAAGACAAAGGGCTGGCTGGGTGCGACTCCCTGGCTCAGAATGGCCCTGGAATTCTCCCCCTTCCCCCACTCAGTGGGGGAAGAGCAGTAAGCTGTAGACTCCCAAGTCTCTCCTTTGTCCACCTCCAACCTCTGTTTCCACATGGAACTAGATATCAAACTCCCTGATTGATTATGAGTGTCCACCATGTCCAGAGATGGGAGCTTAACTGCCATCTCCTGCATCCTAGAGAGTAACCACACAGCTGTTCTGCCCTGCATACTTAGCTGCACAGTCCTTCTCCTGAATCTGAGACACACACTTTCCACTCTCCTCATCCACCTGGGAATAATTCTGTCCCAAAGACACTGACCTCCCAGCAAGCTGGTCACACACAGTCACTTGGTTATCAGACTGCTCCAATTCTCTGGCTGTTCCTGTCTCATTTGGAAGAAGCCTCCGTCCCTCTAAGACCTCTTTACAATCATCCACACTGGGTTTCTCTAAACCCAAGTCAGTGGAGTCCCTGCTAACAGACAAATTCTGTCTGTCAGGCACTGAAACAAGTGTCTCACATAACAAACTGATGCCCCTTACAGGCAGAGCCAGGGCCGACCTTAGGCTGATTTCACCGATTCCCGGCATGCGTTCCACGCCTGAGGGGTCCCAGCGCCCAGGAAAGAGGCACATGCGCAGTGCGCCGAGCACGCCGCTAGCGTGGGGCACCCGTCAGCAAAGGCGCATGCATCGTGACGTCCCAGGCACATGCCTGTGTTCACCCGGGGCTATGCATGCATTGTGCTCCCGGGGCACGGCGCAGGTGGGCCGCTGGGCGCACAGCGCATGCGTCGTGACATCCGGGGCGCGTGCTGCCCCACCCGAATCGGGCCCGCGCTCAGTAGAGCTGGCCCTGGGCAGAGCTTTCCCTTGAATGCCTTCTCCAAGCCAGGCATTGTCACTTCCCTCAGTTACTGAAAACTGCTTGCTACAAGCACTGCCTGGACTCTTTTCCCTATGAGCTTCCTTAAACAACAGTTCACCCTTCTCTGGCTCTGCAGCAGCATTGCTCTGCTGAGCCACAACCAACTCCTCCTGGAATTCCTTTAGTCCCTGGGTCATCTCTGGCCCCCGAGTGGATTCACAGACAATCCCCTCTCAGGCACACAGACAGACTCACAAGATACAAGATCAGAGACACCTTCTCTCCCTTTGCAGCTCTCTAGATGGCTATAAACGTCTACACTCTCATTAGGCACCAAAGTTAACATGCCTTCATTCTCTACTTGTGCCCGGGCTAAGGGGTCACCCTGGTCCCACAGAGTCACTCCCCCATCTTCCAGCAACACAGCAGCATCAGGCACAACATCAGTGTCCCCACTGTCTGATTTCTGGGGTCCTGGCAGAACACTGCCTGGACCTACCCAGGTCACAACCTCCTTCTCCCCAGAAGACACAAACCTTGGGACACCCCCTTTCTGGGCCTTAGCTGTATCCAGACCCAACTCCGGGACAACAGCACTGCTCTCAGCCATCACAGGCACCTTCCTTAGACAAAGGAAAAAACTCTTCTCCACACACAGACAGACAACCAGAGACAGTTTTTCCCTTGTCCGAACACCCCTGGCTAATTTCAGGCATACAGCTAGCCACTGAGACAGCTTCCTTTACTGACCCACTACTACTTCCACCAGCCAAATGGCCAGCTTGCACACACCGTCCCTGCTCACACTGTGCTTCTTCCCACAACTCACTTCCAGCTTGTGCCAGTGTAGCTTCACAAGCATCCCTAGCCAATGAGTCACCACTCTCCAGAACTTTATCTTTTTTCTTAGCTAAAACTCCACTCTGGCCAGCCACTCCAGACTGCCCCAGAGAAACCCTTCCCTGATTTCTGGGCTTTTTTCCGCCCTGGTTTTGATTTCAGTCTCACTTTTGAGGCTGTAGACAGACCCTCACTTACAGGCTCACTCCCCCCCTGCACAGGCAAATTTTGGAGATACTTTTCCCTTGGTTACAGTAAGACTGACCAGCCCTAGAAAACTTCCCAGAGCCACCTGTACCCCCTTCACAGCCCCATACATGCTTTGGGGCTGGATTACAACATTAGCTGGGTTAAAAACATTTGCCATGTCATAGTCACACCACATACCCACACGGTTATACATCGAACGTTCAGGAGGATACAGGATATTATCAGTCTTCGAGAACCCAAGTTGAGAATCTTAAGTGATAGTAAATCTCCATATTCTGTTTTGTAGTGGAAATCATAGTCAATGAAAGTTAAGTGCTACATAGCAACACTGATAAAAAAAGACAAGAATCTCTTGGCAGTACACTTAGTTCTTGAAGCATTCTTTTATTGTAAAGTGGATATAATTTGAATACCTAATCCTATTACATGGTTTATTATAGCAGTCTGCAACAAAAATAGTGAATTGATATGTAGAAAACCAATTAAACATTTCAATTTTAAGTCCTTTTCCTCTTTTTCAGGTATACTCTCTCGTATATTCCTTATGCAAGGTGAGTCACCATTAATTGATCTCCGTTTACACAATTAATAGTCAGTTTAGTCCTATTTTTTTCAAAGTGTAATTAAATCACACTCTTTAAACTTTCTAATTTTGAAAAGCCAAATGTAGCCTCCATATTTTATATATATATCTTAGCTTTTGGATGGAGGGTAACTGTTTGAATTGAAAGGTCTACCATTAACAGGTTATAATTAAGACTGGAACTTTTCAGCTTAGAAAAGAGGAGACTAAGGGGATATGACAGAAGTCCATAAAATCGTGACTGGTGTAGAAAAAGTGAGTAAGGGAACAAGTAAATAACTTTTTCTAACAGCATAACACGAGAACTAGAGGTCATGAAATTAACAGGTAGCAGGTTCAAAACAGACAAAGGAAGTATTTCTTCATGCATTGTGTCCCTAGCCACTGTTAGTCAGAGACTGGCAATTGGTGACAGTGGAGTGTTCCATGAATTTATCTAGCTCTTTTTTTTTAACCCTGTTAAAGTCCTGGCCTTCACAATATATTCTGGCAAGGAGTTCCACAGGTTGACTGGGCATTGCATGAAGAAATACTTCCTTTTGCCTGTTTTAAACCTGCCACTTGTTAATTTCATTTGGTGACCTCTAGTTCTTGTGTTATGGGAACAAGTAAATGACTTTTTCCTTGCTCATTTTTTCCACACCAGTCATGATTTTATGAACCTCTGTCATATCTCCACATACCCCATCTCCTCTTAGAGTAGTGGTCTCCAACCTTTTTGAGCACGAGATCCCTTTTTTGAATTTAAGTGCAATCCAAGATCTACCTGAAATACAAATACCCTTGCCCCACCTCCTTCCCACCCCTTCTCCAAGGCCCCACCCCTGCTCACTCCATCCTCCCTCTTTTTCCCATCCTCACTCACTTTCAATAAGCTGGGGTGAAGACTCTGGTCTTGGATTAAGGGATCTGGAGTGTGAAAGGGGCTCTGAGCTGAGCTTGGGGCAGGCAGTTGGTTTTGTGGGGTTCTAGGTGCAGGCAAGGGTATTTGTATTTCAGGTAGATCTTGGATTGCACTTAAATTCAAAAAAGTGATCTCGTGCTCAAAAAGGTTGGAGACCACTACTCTAAGAGGAGATTTGGTATGTGGAGATATGACAGAGGTTCATAAAATCATGACTGGTGTGGAAAAAATGAGCAAGGAAAAAGTCATTTACTTGTTCCCATAACACAAGAACTAGAGGTCACCAAATGAAATTAACAAGTGGCAGGTTTAAAACAGGCAAAAGGAAGTATTTCTTCATGCAATGCCCAGTCAACCTGTGGAACTCCTTGCCAGAATATATTGTGAAGGCCAGGACTTTAACAGGGTTAAAAAAAAAAAGAGCTAGATAAATTCATGGAACACTCCACTGTCACCAATTGCCAGTCTCTGACTAACAGTGGCTAGGGACACAATGCATGAAGAAATACTTCCTTTTGTCTGTTTTGAACCTGCTACTTGTTAATTTCATTCGGTGACCTCTAGTTCTTTTGATATGCTGTTATGGGAACAAGTAAATAACTTTTTTCTTACTCACTTTTTCTACACCAGTCACGATTTTATGGACTTCTGTCAGATCCCCCCCTTAGTCTCCTCTTTTCTAAGCTGAAAAGTTCCAGTCTTAATTATAACCTGTTAATGGTAGACCTTTCAATTCAAACAGTTACCCTCCATCCAAAAGCTAAGATAGATATAAAATATGGAGGCTACATTTGGCTTTTCAAAATTAGAAAATTTAAAGAGTGTGATTTAAGAAAATTATACTTTTGAAACAAATTAGGACTAAACTGACTAACTTTTAATTGTGTAAAAGGAGATCAGTTAATGGTGACTCACCTTGCATAAGGAATATATGAGAGACTATACCTGAAAAAGAGGAAAAAGTACTTAAAATTTGAAATGTTTAATTTGTTTTCTATATCATATTCACTATTTTTGTTGCAGACTGCTATAATAAACCATGTAACAGGATTACGTATTCAAATTGTATCCACTTTACAATAAAAGAATGCTTCAAGAACTAAGTGTACTGCCAAGAGATTCTTTTCTTTTCTTTTTTATCAGTGTTGCTATGCAGCACTTAACTTTCACTGACTATGAATTCCACTAGAAAACAGAATATGGAGATTTACTATCACTTAAGATTCTCAACTTGGGTTCTCGAAGACTGATAACATCCCTATTTCATATAGTTGGGTAAAGAGTCAGGTATTTAACTAATCGAGTAGTCAATAGAATTATTGACTACTTGATTAGTTGATAGGCAACCCGGCTCACGCCATTTTCTTCCCCCCTGTGTTTGTGAGTAAGGCTTTAGAGAGGGAGTTCTCCAGGTAAAGGAGAAGCAGATACAGGACTCTTGAGGGAAGTGTGTGTTGTGTTTGGGGCTTTCTTGCTGTGTGCTGAGCTTTTGTTTGTGACTGAGGGTTGATGTGAGGGTTTTTTTCCCCCACTTCCCCTTTCCCCTCCCCCTCTACTTCATGCAGTGTGTGCTGTGACTGGGAGGTGGAAACTGTTGGTTTCTAATTAAAGTTTCAATTCTAGAAGCCTCTGCTGATTGGCTGAGCCTTCGTAGGGGGAGGGACTTTCGGTCAGGACCCCACGCTGTCTAAATTTGATTTTTGGTGTTGAGAGTTTGTTTGGGTAAGAGCAGCTGCAATGGGTCAGCTACAGTATGAAAATCTAGACAGGGAGGCTCTGGAAGTCTTGTGCTTGGAAGGAAGCCTTTAATGAGGAAATTTCTAATCCAGAGCTGGCATCTTTGTTAATGGGCAGAAATGCTGCAGAAGAAATAAAAGGGCAGGATCCAGTGAGGAGAATGCAACTTAAATATAAACGAGAAGTGGAGGAGTTTCATCTGCTAGCGGAACAGAGAAGACAGAGGCTAGACCGAGAAGCTGCTGAAAGAGAGCAGAGGCTAGACCGAGAACATGGAGAGAAAATGGCAAAGTTGTACAGAGAAATCAGAGAAGCCGAGGAAAAAGCTGCTGGATTTGGACTTCATCCTAAGAGAACAGAAGCACAAAAGGGACTGTATCCTCCTGAACGTTCGATGTATAACCGTGTGGGTATGTGGTGTGACTATGAGATGGCAAATGTTTTTAACCCAGCTAATGTTGTAATCCAGCCCCAAAGCATGTATGGGGCTGTGAAGGGGGTACAGGTGGCTCTGGGAAGTTTTCTAGGGCTGGTCAGTCTTACTGTAACCAAGGGAAAAGTGTCTCCAAAAGTTTGCCTGTGCAGGGGCAGTGAGCCTGTAAGTGAGGGTCTGTCTACAGCCTGAAAAGTGAGACTGAAATCAAAACTAGGGCGGAAAAAGCCCAGAAATCAGGGAAGGGTTTCTCTGGGGCAGTCTGGAGTGGCTGGCCAGAGTGGAGTTTTAGCTAAGAAAAAAAGATAAAGTTCTGGAGAGTGGTGACTCATGGGCTAGGGATGCTTGTGAAGCTACACTGGCACAAGCTGGAAGTGAGTTGTGGGAAGAAGCACAGTGTGAGCAGGGACGGTGTGTGCAAGCTGGCCATTTGGCTGGTGGAAGTAGTAGTGGGTCAGTAAAGGAAGCTGTCTCAGTGGCTAGCTGTATGCCTGAAATTAGCCAGGGGTGTTGGGACAAGGGAAAAACTGTCTCTGGTTGTCTGTCTGTGTGTGGAGAAGAGTTTTTTTCCTTTGTCTAAGGAAGGTGCCTGTGACGGCTGAGAGCAGTGCTGTTGTCCCGGAGTTGGGTCTGGATACAGCTAAGACCCAGAAAGGGGGTGGCCCAAGGTTTGTGTCTTCTGGGGAGAAGGAGGCTGTGACCTGGGTAGGTCCAGGCAGTGTTCTGCCAGGACCCCAGAAATCAGAGAGTGGGGACACTGATGTTGTGCCTGATGCTGCTGTGTTGCTGGAAGATGGGGGGAGTGACTCTGTGGGACCAGGGTGACCCCTTAGCCCGGGCACAAGGAGAGAATGAGGGCACGTTAACTTTGGTGCCTAATGAGAGTGTAGACGTTTACAGCCATCTAGAGAGCTGCAAAGGGAGAGGTGTCTCTGACCTTGCATCTTGTGAGTCTGTCTGTGAGCCTGAGAGGGGATTGTCTGTGAATCCACTCGAGGGGCCAGAGATGACCCAGGGACTAAAGGAATTGCAGGAGGAGTTGGTTGTGGCTCAGCAGAGCAATGCTGCTGCCGAGCCAGAGAAGGGTGAACTGTTGCTTAAGGAAGCTCATAGGGAAAAGAGTCCTGGCAGTGCTTGTAGCAAGCAGTTTGCAGTAACTGAGGGAGGTGACAATGCCTGGCTTGGAGAAGGCATTCAAGGGAAAGCTCTGCCCAGGGCCAGCTCTACTGAGCGTGGGGCCCGATTCCGGGGCCGGGGCAGCACGCGCGCCCCGGACATCACGACTCAAGGGCTGTGCGCCCGGGGGCCCATGCCTGCGCTGTGCCCCGGGAGCACAATGCATGCGTAGCCCCTTGGGTGCACAGGCATGCGCCTGGGACGCCACGATGCATGCGCCTTGCTCATGGGGTGCCCCGCGCTAGCTCCGTGCTCGGCGCACTGCGCATGTGCCGCTTCCCTGGGCGCGGGGATCCCTCAGGCGTGGAGCCGCATGCCGGGGAATCGCTGAAATCGGCCTAAGGACGGCCCTGGCCCTGCCTGTAAGGGGCAGCAGCTTGGTATGTGAGGCACTTCTTTCAGTGCCTGACACAGAATTGGTCTGTTACCAGGGACTCCACTGACGTGGGTTTAGAGAAACCCAGTGTGGACGATTGTAAAGAGGTCTCAGAGGTACGGAAGCTTCTTCCAAATGAGACAGGAACAGCCAGAGAATTGGAGCAGTCTGATAACCAAGTGACTGTGTGTGACCAGCTTGCTGGGAGGTCAGTGTCTTTGGGACAGAATTATTCCCAGGTGGATGAGGAGAGTGGAAAGTGTGCGTCTCAGATTCAGTACAAGGACTGTGCAGCTAAGTATGCAGGGCAGAACAGCTGTGTGTTTACTCTCTCTAGGATGCAGGAGATGGCAGTTAAGCTCCCGTCTCTGGACATGGTGGACACTCATAATCAATCAGGGAGTTTGATATCTAGTTCCATGTGGAAACAGAGGTTGGAGGTAGACAAAGGAGAGACTTGGGAGTCTACAGCTTACTGCTCTTACCCCTCTGAGTGGGGGAAGGGGGAGAATTCCAGGGCCATTCTGAGCCAGGAAGTCGCACCCAGCCAGCGCTTTGTCTTGGTTAGGCCAGGGGTTTCAGGTTTTGAGCCCACAGGACAAGGGGGAGGGGAAGGACTTGCCTTGGCCATGAAGACTCGCAGTTTAAACCTGAAGGGCCAAAACTGCAATGGTGTGGAGCCAAATAAATGGCATGATGGAGAATGTTGTCACTATGCACCTGATATAGGATTTTTCTTGTTACTGATGTTAATTCTTGTAACCGATGTATTATTGTTGCAGAGAATTGGAAAGGTATGCAATGTGCATGATCTTACGGAAATACCATGTAATCTGTCAGGAGCTGTACCAAATGACAGATGGTATGTAAAAGGACATTTTGATGGTACTATTTTACAGTTAATGCTTGTAACTGGTCTTGGAACTTCTTAAGGACAAAAAAGGTTCCAGCCAGAAGGTGCTGTGTGAAAAGGGAAACGGAGGCACACCACCATTTTGTCTTTGTGGCTAAGTGCAAAGATGCCTACACTATTTGGGATGAGAATACTTGCATTCACGCAATGTTAATTGTTGTTCAGAGAACTGCCAGAGCTGGCCTGGATAAATTCACTTTTTTCCTCAGCTCTGGGCAAAATCACCTGACACGCCTAGGGATCATGCTGCAAAAGCAGATCCAAGTAGCTGTGGTTCTTGCCAAGTTCTACTTTGGGTTGATGAGACGGTTGAAGGACGTGGCTATCGCTAGGACAGACCTTGCAGTAATGAAGCCTACTTTAGGCAAACTGGGTTCTCATTCACTCATCCAGCTCTGGACTGTTGTTTCTACCTACCATTGGGTTAGGACATGTGATGACACAGAGCCAAAACATGGGGGAGGCTTGTGATGCCTTCAGTGACGTTACTAGCATCACTTCCTGCATCAATTTTGCGTTGGGGGTGTCAGGTTACTGAATTTTAGGGAAGCAGCCAGATCACTGCTGCACCCATGGGGCGAGGGGTGTTAGCCACAAATGGCACAAAGCGGGGCCATGTGAGGTGTCAAACAAAAGTTTATTTTCTACTGGTAATGTATTGCTCTTCATATCTCAGTATACTGTCTGTGTGTGGTGTTATGAATATGTATTCTGTACGGAGATTAGAAGATTCTCTGTATGTGGTTGAGTAATGGGTCAGGAATGTTTGCCTATGGACATGCTAATGAGCAAGTCTCCAGGGAAAAATGGATCTCTGGAGGCCAAAGACACACCTTGCCACTGGCCATGTGACTCTAGCCAGCTTGGAAGAAACCTGGAAGGAGGTATAAATAGGCCATGTGGCCTACTCCATCTTGATCTTCAGATCTGCTTCTGACCTCAGATGCGGCCTCGCAGGGAATCACGAGCCGGGAAGAACGGTGGACCCATCCTGGCATAGGATGTGCACCAAGCACTGTTAAGCCAGCAGCTATAACATCTCTGCTGCAAGCCTGCATCGAGAACTGGGAGATTCGATGCATGTAATGTATGATACTTTAACAAGCTTACTCTCATGCTTTAGATGTTGGATTCAAAGGATTGGCTCAGCGTGATTCGTGAGTAATATCCAGAGTGCAAATTGACCTGGGAACTGTGGCTCGTTTCTTGGAACCGGACAGAACTTGTTTGGGGTAAGTGAGATTGGGTTCTCAGACCCCTCACCTGTGTCTGAGGCCCGGGGCCATGTGGGGCACGGATATTGTTGGGGTGTCGAGGGGTTTTGCTCGTGAGGCTTCAGGCAGGCAGCTGAAGCGCTCTGTGGGACTGGTTTGTGGCCTGTTCGGGAAGGCTCATCAGTTAAACGTGTGCACTGCTCCATCCACGTCACGCCCAATTAATTTTAAGGTGGCTTTTTAGGAGGAAGGAATGTCCAGTAACGACTTGCCTGAGACAACTGGACTCACTCTCCAGTGAGGTCTTCACAATTTTAACTGACTGTCACCCCCAAGGAGATTCCCTAGATTCCCGGGGCTCTGTCTGCTGGCAGCTCAGGGACAGGCGCACTGAGTTTGCCTCGGCTGCCCCTCCTCCCAGGGACAGAGTCTGCCCGGCAACCCATAGGGAGTGAGATGCCTCCCAGGGAGTTCAGGAGGAGCCATGGTTTGGAGAGTCTGGAGCCAGCCAGGGCAAGGGGAAGGCTGGCTGTGGGGGAGCTAGGAAGCCCCAGGCCTGCATGCAGGGTTTCCCCTGAGAACTGGCCTCTAGGCACCTGAAGGCAGGATCCCTCAGCTGGGTTTTATGTCTCCACTGTTGATTCCCAGTTTGTGGAGTTTGCTGGGAGGCTTCCCCAGCCAGGCTGAGTTGGCTCTCCGGCTCCCTGGCTGAGACCAGTCACCGCATGCTCAGCTCTGCTCTGTCTGCTGCGTGTGTGTCTGAATGCTGGGGTAGGAGATTATAGTTTGAATTTTGGTGCAGTTGTGTGGCCTGCACCTTGAGCCTTGCACCCCTTTGTGGTGAGGGGAAATTCTGGGATGGAAGCAGCCTGATTCCTGCCCAAAGAGGATCCCTGCCAGAAGAGACCAGCCCCTCTCCAGTGACTGAGTCATCTCTGAACCTGAGGCTCATTCACGGAGTGTGAGTGCACCATCTTTTAGTTAGTCAGTCAGGGAATTTGTTTGGGGATTTTATAACCTGCTGCATTTTAAACCTGTGGAGGGATTGACCGCCTCTTCCCACTTGTGAGTCCTTTGAGCTGTCCTGGACCCAGTCAGCCCCACTGCTAAACCACTGCAGAGAAGAATTTAGAGGTCAAAAGTCATCAAGGGCCCCAACAAAGCAGGCGTAGCAACGGGACACTAACCTTACAGTTGCTGGGCACCGGTGAACCTAAAGATAGTGTTTTACCCTGTTCTGTTCTATTTGTTTCCTGTTTAATAAAATTGTATTTTAAAGTAGTATTTCACTCACAACTTCGGAATCTTTTAAAATGATTTCCTGGTTCCTACATTGCAGTGGCTGATAACTATTCAGAAGAGGAGGAAATGTATTACTCTTATAGAGCTGTAAGCTGATTGCCATGTCTCATTACAGTTCACTACCAGTCTGTTACGAAACAGAAGATAAATAAGACAGTAAAAAGAAGAGAACAATAATATTAAACTTCAAAATCAACATTAAACAATTTACAAAACTTGATATTACAAATCATTTTATTGGGAAATTACTTAGCAAGTATAATACAATTCAACTGCCTTAGTCAATTATGTTGTATTTGAAGTAAATACTAGGTAAATGAACATGCTCTGAAGCATTACCTTTCCAGACTAGAAATGTTAAGACGTAATTTGGTAATTTTGCAGTCGACCAAAAAAAGTTGACTATACAATGAATCTACAGGGTTAGCACTGAAAGCACTCAGGCTCAGCTTGCGCCGGTTCCTGGGAGCTACCCCATTGCGGCTCTGCACTGGAAGTAATTTAGGAGCTGGGGGCAGGCAGCATGGCTCCCAAAATACTCTTCCTGTGGAGGTGCAGCAGGGGTAGCTCCCGGGACCGGCATGAGCCGGAACTGAGACGGGCTGCCTGTCCGCCAGCTCCTAAAATACTTTTAATGCAGAACCGTAGCGGGGGTAGCCCTCGGGACCCAGCGCCAGCTAGGACTGAGCCAGGCTATGTACTGGGGAGGGGGAAAGGGAGGAAATGCGCATAGCCGGTAGCATTAACCGATAAGCTTTTGCTTATTGGTTAATCATTTAATCAACTACATCATTACATCCCTATTGAAGACAAGGATTTTTTAAAGTGTTTGTGGATGGGACATTTCCAATTCCAAAAAATTGATTCCAGGACTTACTACTATCTTTATAGGAGATATACAGACCTTGTGCAATTGCTCCCCTACCTTGACTCCACAAAAAACCCATCATTCATCCTACATTGGCTGGCAGAGTTTTACAAGGAGTTTTGAAATCTTTAGAGCACTTCCAATTTTCTGTCCATTCAGACGCTAGCCAATTTTCTCCATAATTTCCAAAGGAGAAGCTGCATAGCCTTCCTTGCAAATACAGGGCCATGTGCTGCCCTCCACTCTCTTGCAGAAAGGAGAAATTGTAGCTCATTAGGGATTAAAACTCTGGAGAGGGGCATGGAGCTGCAAATTTGCTGCTTTTGATCTTTTCCTCACAGACACCTCAAAAATCTCTCTGTCTGGTAGAAATTTGACAGCTCAGAATAGACGGAAGAAAGGAAACAGCTGCCTTCTATAGCATGCCTTCCTTCTCCTTGAGTCCACGAGAAGTGCTGAAAACTATTCATCTGGAACTTAAACTGATCGTTGAACCCATATTAACTCTTCTGTGGTACATGCACGCATTAAGGGTGGGATAGTTAGGATTTTGGGGCACTGGAGTGATTCACCAACTTTAGTGCTCGGTACTGTTTCATATTGTCAATGGATTAACTCTCTCAATTCCCAATTTTTTTCTCTAGGCATGCACACTGCAGCCTCATTCTTGGCATCCAGATTCCTATCTCCTACCAGAGCGCACACAGCACTTATCTAATTATGAATAGGTGTCTGGTCATCTCTCTCCTGAATGCTCCGCAAATCAATTCACAATCCAAGGTAGACATTCATTTGTCCTGTCGAGCAGGTGGTCTCTGAGCATACCTACCAACTACCACTTTTGCTCACTCAGGCAAATTCATAGAAAATAGCGGGGTGGAGGGCCCGAAGAAGACAACTTCCCTTCTCTTCAGCCTACAGCAGCGATGGGGAATCATTTTTGATGGGGGGCCACTCCAAGAATTTGGAAAGTCCAGAGTCCCCTCTTGCACCTCAAACCCCTCATCTGAGAACTCACATCCCCAGCCAGAGCCCACACCCCTCCTGACACTGAACCCCTCAGCCCCAGCCTGAAATCCCCTCCTGCACCCCGAATTCCTCTTCTCCCATCCCGCTCAGCCCTCGGCTTGCCCGCACCTCAACCCTCTGCTCCACTTCAGAACCCTCTCCTGCACCCTGAACCCCTCCTTTTGGCCCCAACTGAGCGCACAGTCCCAGCCCAGACCCTGTGTGCCTGCACACTCCAACCCCTGCTGCAGCCTGGGGAAAGTGAGTGAGGACGAAGCAAGTGGGCGGTGGGGCCTCAGGAAGGGCAAGGGTGGGGCAGCAATGTTTGGTTCAGTGCAGTTACAATGCTGTGCCTTAGCGGTTTCAGTTTTAATAATCTTTTAAAATCCAGTGTGCTTTTTAACACGTAGGCCCTCGCTTTTTTTTAAATCATTTTATTCACACTGAACAGTGAAACAAATTCAGTCAGTGCTACTTCCTGTTAATTGGCAGTTTCACTTCCTGTTTCCTGGCTACAAACCTTTTGGGTTTCCTTCTCAATCAACATACTTAAAAACACCTCTTCCAGTTTCCTCACTGATGGGTTTGGGCCTAAACTACTTGACAAAGTCTCTGTAATAAGAAAACCAGGAACATGTTAGCGGTGTCAAGTCTGCTGTACTTTGTCGGACGGCTGCACTTGCCTTTTATAGATGTTTAAATGTGACAAGTGATCTTACCCTGGTTTGGATGAGTTCTAGTGTACTCAGTATTGGGTAAGATGTCAGCATAGTAAACCATGTATGTAAGTGTCCCAAATGGCAGGTGATCTGGTCTACTTTTAGGTTTTGCTGATGTAGATTTAGATCTCTTTCTGTACAACACAAAATTTTTGGAAAAAGGGGAAAAAAAATCCGCCTGGCCTAAAATGTGAAGAGATTTTTTTTCCACCTTCTGAATGATTTGTACATTGGAGCACATGGTTGGCTTTTTTTAAATTTCACAATTGCTGATAACGTTGTGCTCTTTCTTAAAGAAGACATGTTACTGTCTGTCAGCAGGTCTGATAATACATAGAACTGGATGCAAGCTGGCTAGCTGTGTGTAGTCTTAATTTGCATGGTGCTAAGCTGGACTTCTGGCACTTTGCCAGAGAGCTCTTGGACTGAGAACGTCGGGTGAATAGGATGTGGGGCTTGCCATGCTGCTTGGGGGCCTCTTTGAAATGGCGTTGAAAAGGCACAACAAGGTAACAGAAAAAGGCACAGGGGTGGGAAATAAGTTTGTGGGGGGGGGCAAGTTCACAAATTTTGCTGTGTGGTTTCAGGCCGGCTCTAGGCCCTCCAGAAGGTTTTGAGCCCACAGGACAAGGGGCGGGGGGGCTAGGCCTGAGGCATGGGAGTGTGGACATGCCGCTTAGTATTTCAAAATAACTCTAGTGTGGAGCAGGACTCAGCGAGCTCAGAGCACTGAGGACTAGTGGTGCTGGCACCGGTTGTGGAGTGGAGGGGGGAACCGGAGCAGTGTCAACGCACCCAGCCTTGGATGCAACGGGCGTCACACAGGAAGATGCTGCTCCGGTTCCCTCTTTCTACCCCTCAGCCCTAGGAGATTCAAGGACGTTATTCAGCATAGGGGAAGCTTGTGACTTCTTACACCACTGTGTGTGTGTGTGCGTGTGCGTGTGTATGTGCGTGTGTGTGTGTGTGTGTGAGCGGGACTAGGCCTGAGGCTGCTTGGTGTGCTCTGCGTTGTGTATGGAAGTGCACCTCAGACCAGCCCCACTCCGACAAATCACCAGGAACAGGCTTTATTCTGTAAAAAACATAGAAGAGGAAAACAGTTCAGCAGCCCCTTCTCTCAGCATGCAGCCTGTGCGCTGCTTCTAGCACAGTCCTTGCTGAGACCCTGCTGGGGGCAGAGGGCACGTCCTGGCAGGAACCAGGAAGTTCTCCCACATGCCGCAGTTTGTAGTCCACAACTTGTAGTTCCCAGGGCTGCTGCGGAAACACACTGGACCTTGGGCTACACCTTCCCCACTTATTGAAAGGGCGACCTCGTCCCTTTCCTTAATCAAAACCTCTCAGTGTCCTGCTCCACGTCCCACAGCCCTGCCACCAACGGGAGGCTTCCTCATTTTCTGGCATGGCTTCCTGCATGTCTTCTTCCCTGCCAACTGGTTGACTGACTCCACCAATAGGTAGAAACATGCATGGAGTAATTCGATTACGATCTATCACCCGTTCTCCCTCTCCTGTTTCTGGCTGCACTACATAGACAGGCAAATCTTGTCTTCTAATTACAATATAGGAGTTGATTCCCATCTGTCTCCCAGTTTCTGTCTCCCTTTACCTTGGCTACTAGCACCCTGTCTCCAGGAATTAATGGGGCTTCTCGTCTGGCGCTCATAATACTTTTCTGGTGACGTTTGGCAGCTTCAGATGCCTGTACAGCCTGATGGTACGCTGTCTCTAGGCATTCTCTGAGGTGGGAGACGTACTCTCCACCTCTAAGCCCTCATTTCTCGCTGGGGAGACTCAGAGCTAGATCTATCTTCAGCTTTGGGTGCCGCCAAACATTAAGAAGAAAGGGGAAAACCCAGTGGACTCATGAGTGCAGTTGTAGGCATGGGTCATGGACTCAGCATAGTCCTTCCAATTTGCCCTTTGCTCTGGACACAGGGTTCCCAACATATTCATGAGTCTTTGGTTGAACCGTTCAGTAGTCTTGTTCCCCTGTGGGTGATAGGGCGTGGTTCTGCTTTTTGAGATCCCCAACAGCTTCCAAAGCTGGACAAGGAGATTACTTTCAAAATTCCTCCTGGTCTGTATGTATCCTTTCAGGGATGCCGTAGTTGCAGATGAAGTGTTTCCACATCACCTTGGCCACAGTAGTTGGTCACGAGTAGGGTACTCCTGAGCATAGCGACTAAAGTGGTCAGTAACTCCAAGGATATTCGATGCCCCCTCGGGATGGTTCCAGGGTGAGAAAGTCAATACATACTAGCTCCAGGGCCTACTGGTATGGATGGAGATAAGTGGAACTCTGTTTCTAAAGATGCCTCTCTTTCTTAGGCAGCACCTTTGTCAGGAAAGGCACCACTTCTGGATGGTGGACTGCATGCCTGGCCAATAACAGCGAGTGCGGATGAGGTCCACTGTACGGTCAATGCCCATGTGTCCCATGTCTGTGTGCAGAGCTTCAAACACTTCTCTCTGGAGTTTCTCTGGTAGCACATCTTGTTGGATCTGTCCCTCTCCTGGGATTGTTGTTTTCCTGTAAAGGATCCCTTCTACCAGCTGCAATTGTTTCCATTGGTTCAGTAATATCTTCACCGGTGTTACTTCCTTCCGCCTCTCCCGGGCACTGGGTGTCTACTGTCCGGGCAGGTAGGATCTAACTCGAGAGATTACTGCATCCTTTTCCTGCAGCCTCCTCAGTTCTTCCTTAGGCAGGCCTGGGATTAACTCTATACCTGGCCAATGGAGTGGCTCAGCTCCGCCTGTTGCTCTCCCTTGGCCATCACCCTGGGTTGCTATGGAAGACACATTGCATCCGGCATTCAGAACAGCAGCCACCTCCTCCCAGGGTAGCCGAGACAGGCCATCAGCATTGGCATTGCTTCTTCCAGGCCGGTACTTTATGTCAAAGTTAAACTCTGCCAGCTTTGCCATCCACCTTTGACTAGTTGCATCCAACCTAGCAGAAGTAGTACCATAGGTCAGTGGATTGCTGTCAGTTAGCACTGTGAATTGGTGTCCTAGAAGATAGTCTCTAAATTTATCTGCAGCTGCCCATTTTAATGCCAAAACTCCCGTTTATGGGCAGAATAATTTTTTTCTGAGGCAGTTAAGCGCCTGCTGGCATAAGCTATGACTCTCTCCTTTCCTAACCGAACCTGTGCCAGTACAGCTCCTAGCCCTCCGTAGATCCATATGTGTGGAGAATGAATGGTAAACTGTAGTCAGCATAACCTAATATTGGTGCAGTTGTCAGCTTTGTTTTCAGCTCCGTAAAAAGCCTGGTCACATTCCTTTGTCCAAACAAAACTTGGTATCTTAGTAGGACATTCGAAGCATAAGTCTACTACTCTCTCAAGGAAGCAGTGAAGGCTGGGTGTGTAGAAATTACAGGAAAGGTGAATTTTAAATACGATTGGAGTGTCAAAGCTGCAACATACCTAATCTGTGTAACAGCATGATTCAGTTTTTACTCTTGTCCTCGCCTCCTTGCCTCTTAAAATCTCTTTGTAATTTTTCTCTGAATAAACTGTTCAGAGAAGGTGATACCTACATATTTGCATAGCATTTCGTTTCAATAGGGTTGGACCTTGATTAGGAGCTAGATTATTCTTATATGTGGAATAGCTTTATCACTATAGAGCACTACTACATTGCTGTCACTGTCCCACACTAGCAGTTTTATCACTTTACTATGTAACATAATTGAATTAGAGATGCTAAATTATGGATAATCAACTAATTGAGAAGTTGATGGAATTTCCATTTAAAAAGCAGAGCCAGTGGTCTGGGACTGGGTAGGAGCTGGGACAGCTGACTCCCAGCTCATGCCCAGTTCCAAGCTGCACCTCTACCTTTCCCCGCCTCCCAGCAGAAACAGTGCTGAGGAGGGGGGGAAACTATTTTTTAAGCCGGCTCCCACCAGCGCTGGCTCTGTTCCTCATTGCTGCCTCTTTATCAGACGCAGCAACGGGGTGGGGGAGAGGGTCGAAACAACAAGTTGAGTAGTGAATGAACTAGTCTTTTCATCCCTAAATTAAAGCAGTAAGTACAACTTGTACGGAGACACCCTGAATATGCTCACCAACAATGAGCACACAGTGCTGCAAATGGTAGGAATATTGCTACGTTATGGAAACGATGGTTGCATTGTCCTGTAGTGTAGATGCAGCCTATACCAACAACATTTTCATCAGAGTCTGATATTGACTGGGAATAAAAATGAAGAGAGAAAATATAGCAGTGGAGGAAAGGAGAATAGACATTAAGAGGAAAGATAGCTTCAATGGCATTTGCTGTAAGTTGGGGCCTTGTCAGTAACAGAGGAGGAAACTGGCTGGTTAAGAGGTCAAACTGGTTGGTTACGTGTAGTGATCAACGGCTCGATGTCACGTTGGCGGTCGGTTTCTAGCGGACTGCCCCGAGGATCTGTTCTAGGACAGGTTTTGTTCAACATCTTTATTAATGACCTAGATGAGGGGATAGATTGCACCCTCAGCAAGCTGGCAGATGACACTAAGCTAGGGGGAGAGGTAGATACGCTGGAGGGCAGGGATAGGGTCCAGAGTGACAGATTAGAGGATTGGGCCAAAAGAAATCTGATGAGGTTCAACAAGGACAAGTGTAGAGTCCTGAACTTGGGACGGAAGAGTCCCAAACATCGTTACAGGCTGGGGACCGTCAGTGGATGAGAAGCTGGATATGAGTCAACAGTGTGTCCTTGTAGCCAAGAGGGCTAATGGCATATTAGGGTGCATTAGGAGGAAGATTGCCAGCAGTTCTAGAAAACTGATTATTCCCTTTATTCAGCTTTGGTGAGGGCACATCTGGAGTATTGTGTCCAGTTCTGGGCCCTCTATAGAAAGGATGTGGACACATTGGAGAGCGTCCAGCGGAGGGTGACCAAAATGATTAGGGGGCTGGAGCGCATGACCTATGAGGAGAGACTGAGGGATTTGGGTTTGTTTAGTCTGCAGAAGAGAAGAGTGAGGGGGAATTTGATAGCAGCCTTCAGCTTCCTGAAGGGAGGTTCCAAAGAGGACAGAGAAAGGCTGTTCACAGTAGTGACGGTTGGCAGAACAAGGAGCAATGGTCTCAAGTTATAGTGGGAGAGGTTTAGGTTGGATATTAGGAAAAACTATTTCACTAGGAGGGTGGTCAAGTACTGGAATGGGTTACATAGAGAGGTGGTGGAATCTCCATCCCTAGAGGTTTTTTAAGTCTCGGCTTAAGAAAGCCCTGTGTGCGTTGATTTAGTTGGGATTGGTCCTGCCTTGGGCAGGGTTCTGCACTTGACGACCTCCTGAGGTCTCTTCCATCTCTATGATTCTATGACTACAAGCTGCCAGTTTGAGGCAGCCGTGAAAAAGGCTAAGGAAATGCTAGGATGCATCAGGCAAGGTATTCCCAATAGCCCTAGCAAAGCGTTCATGTCATTATACAAGATATCGGGGAGACCTCAACTGGACTATTGTATGCAATGCTGGTTTCCCGAATTTAAGAGAGATTAGTGCAAACCGGGACTAGTGCAGTGCCGAGCCGCTAGGATGATCAGAGGAGAGGCTAAAAGAGCTTGGCTTGTTGAGCTTAATCAAACAACAGTTGAGGGGAGATGCGGTTGCCCTCCTTAAATACATCAGAGGGGACTTAAATACTCATAAGTCCCCCCTCCTTAAATACGAGGGAAGGAGGGGACTTATGAGTTAAGCACCAATTGAGGACAAATGCACACAAACTGGCCACAGCAGCACCCCTGCTAAGAAGACGCATTGCTGATGCAAAGAGCCAAGTGTGTGCACACAAGTGATCTAATCATTGGAGTGGCTATATGCCCATATAAGTGAGTTCAATATCATTTTGTAGTGTAGACTTGGACTATGGGACTGAGTCAGCAGGTTGTCTTTTGTACAGGTAGATGTCTGAGTTTGCCATACATTATAGAATAGAAGAACTAGATGAAGACACATCCATGGAAGACTTACAGAAAATGATAAGGGCCCTTATCTACAGATTTAGTCTGTTTCTATGAGGTAGCTAGCCATGAACATTAAATACTAACTTATCAAGTGGCTATCTAGGTTAAATGTTGTTCCAGAACTATCAAATATTTGAAAACTCATTAGCTGGTGAACAACTCATTAACTGGCTCATATGCCAACCAGAGTCTGACACATGCAGTGGGTGGAATTCTTGTAGGATATTACCAGAAAGGTATTTAACCCTATTACATTCAAAGGCCCAATTATACCCTTGCTCTAAACACGTAAACAACAATAAGCAATCAAGACATGGACACAGTAGCAACCGTAAGTGTTCGTTCAGTACACTCTCCAAAAGCCCATCTTACGAACACCTCTCTCATCCTGAGTGGCACCAGTGTAATCAGATGGGAATGAGAACTCCTTGAGCAAACATGGGTTATTTACACAGTATAACAAGTGATTTCATCGTCAATTGCTTTCTTCCACTAAGAACTAAATTGGGCAATCTGGGGTTGCACTTTTCTTGGTCTTCCTCATCCTTGACTAACACCAGATAGGCCAGTGTGGGTCTTTTCCATGGGTTTTATGGATGTCAAAGCTATCTCTTTACACAGGCCCATATTTTAAAATATTAGCATTTTGGAGGTTACTATAAAATTCATCACACCACAACCCTTCTCTGTCTGTTAGAAGCAAGGTGTTAAGAGAGTTCTCTTAATCGTTTTTCAAACACAGCTTCCTTGCAAAACTCGCCTTGTTAAATGTTGCATTCTTTTTAGCATTTCAGCTAATTTTTTCCAGGATTGGTTCCTTTTGCTTTGCTCTTTACTCAATTTACTAAACACATAAGTAATCGATGCCCAAGCTAAATTAACTTTAAAAATTTTATTTTAAAATTTTCTGTAAAAGTAAACTTAATGCATGAGAATTTAAATTAAATATTCAATGTATTAAAACTAAGACTTCTATAAATAAAAGTAATCCAAATGTCACAGGTCTGACTTAATAAAACTATATGCATGAGCAAGCAACAGTGATGGATTGCAGAAAGAAAATAGTTGATTTCTCTTGCAGTTTGTCTGTATTTGGGGAGGTGGTGGAGCAACCCTCAGGGAAGTTTCTTCTTGGACTGTGAGTTGTGACACAGGATACCTCTGTTGTTATATTGCACCGAATCCTGTGTTAGCAATACCACACAATGTTAGCATTACATCGTAATTATTCTTCGTTTCATGGCATCTTTAACAAATTAATATGACTGCAATTCAATAATTTAAAATAAGATTACTTTGAAGCATTTTGGGAAATGGCTTTTATTAAAGCAATCATGTTCAGTGAGAAATCTATCAGTACATACTTGGGTATGAGGGGTCTGCCTTTTACTACCAAAGAATTGAGGGGATCTATTCCTTCTGAGATAAGGGTTTGCTGCAGGATGGGTGGGCAAGATTCTGAAGTCTGCAGAGTGCAGGAGGTCAGTGTAGACTAAAAGAGCATGGCAGTGCTTTCTGGCTTTAAAGGCTGCTTTGTGGTACTGATTATCAAACTGATAATCCTGACTGATCTGTTAATGTGACCAAGAATGAAGTACTGGTTATCTAGTCACTTCAAGGCATATTTTAGCTTTTCACATTAAAATACTTGCGTTCTAAATCCACATGATTCATCTTGGAATTCACACCTCCAGATCAACTACTACAAGTGGGCCTCACCCTCCCTGATTGGATCTACCTCGTCATCTCCAGCTTGATTCTGGCCTGCATATTTATACCTGCCTCTGGAAATTTCCACTACATGTAGCTGACAAAGTGGGTCTTTGCCCACGAAAGCTTATGCTCCAACACTTCGGTTAGTCTGTAAGGTGCCACAGGACTCCTTGCCGCTTTTGCAGATTCAGACTAACACGGCTACCCCTCTGATACATGATTCACCTTGTGCTTCATTCATTTGAGCTACCGGATTAGTAGCAAAACTATTGTGGGCAGGGACTGAAAATTAAACTGATTTCCTTCTCATTCTAGGTCTACAATACAAGCTTTGATCAAGATTTTTCTATTGCTCCCGTTTCTCCTGCATTCATTACACTGCTGTTTTGTAAGCATAACAGAACAGCCTATGACATTGTAGCAGGAACTATTATGGAAAGAAGAAATGCAGTCAGATGATACCAATGCCCAGATTACCAAAATTTTCTGAACTTGTTAAAAACAACAACCCAAAAGAAGACCATTAGCATTAGTTGCCCAAATTAACTGGAGACAGAGTCAGATGCTAAATGAAATGAGCCATTTCTGTATAGTGCAAAGAACCTTGAAAGTATTAATTTTTCTTAAATGCCAATGAAATTTGAAAGAAATAGTACCTCTTCAATATGGAAATATTAACATTAGATTGACAGGAAGGAAACAAGTTATATTTATTTTTAAAAGACCAATTCTCTCAGTCTCCAGAAAGGAGATGCCTGGAAATATTGCCATCAAGTTCTACATCTTAATTCTTTGATGGGAAAAATAAGATGGAGAATGTAGTTGTGGTCGATGGTAGTGTGTACAAAACACATTATACTAACATCTTCTCAGAGAGGGTTGCAGTGTTTCTTTGGGGGATGGAGACAAAAATCTAGCTAATAACGTGTTTCCGTTTCGCCGATACATTTTGTGGGACTGGGTATCAATCCCTAAAAGTCTTCGTGAATTTCTTCTCTCCGAGCATTGTATGCCTTTACTGTTTTAAATGTCTTATCGAAACATGTATTGTGGCAGGTTTAATGCATGATTGCATTAAGTCACTTCGCAAGAGGTAAATTAGGTTGCTAATTCTTTGCAAGAATAAGAAGTTACTGTGGTTTCTGTGAATTAGGTTCTCTCAAGTTGTTGCATATAGACTATGCCAACAGATAGATGGAATTTTTCTGCAGCATGTAGAACAGATCAACCAGAACAGCGATTATGGCTGTAACTCTACAGACAAGTTCCAGAACTGGTTTTCATGTTATATTTTAAAATTTTGCGAATCATTTCTATATGCAGAAGAACTTAAACAGCTACTGATGAATAAGAAGACTAATATTTTCCATGATTACGTAGCTTTGATAACTTTTTATTCTTCATGTAATATTGATTAGGAAAGTGTTTTGGAAAACAATGCAAATTTTCATTGTTAACTTGATTACATGTGTCAGGTGTTCTTAAATGAATTAGAATGCCACGATATTGTAAGTGGTTGGCTTAGTACTAAAGATTGACAAATGGTTGCAGCAGTTACTCTTGATTGTCATCTAGGTTGTGCAGAGGATATTCTGGGAGGATATTTTAAAATGAGAATTGTAAAGTAAGGATGTGATAGTGTACAGTTAACCTTCACAGTTATATGCAAGCCACCCCGCCTCTGTATGAGAGGCTGCATGGTGGGGAGCGGAGGAGGGAGCCAGTGTGCGCAGGAAGCTGGTTTAAAAGTAGGTTCTCCGAGACACACCAGCTCCTGTGGAGCCACCTTTCCCTGACATGTAAATGTGTAACCGCTGAAAAATTCAGCAGTTACATGTTAACCCCCACGCCCAAATTAAATTTTAACATCCCAATTAAAACTTAAAACAAACATTTCTTCAGAGAATGAAACAATTTAAGAAGGAAGTGTCACTGTCAGTCAACTATTACAATGGTTTACAATTTTAATTTTTCGTGTATGTTTAGGGCTAACTTTTCCTGGGTGTTAGTGTGCAGGAGTATTTTGAAATAGCAAAGCATTAAGGGGAACCAATTTTCACTACAGTGGTGCTTAATCTTTTTTCGTTACTACTTGCTACAGGTTGAATGTCTGAACACAATGTGAGAGGGGGCCATACTGGGTTAGACCAAAGGTATGTCGAGCCCAGTATCCTGTCTTCTGACAATGTTCGATGCCAGATGCCCCACAGGGAGTGAACAAAAGAAGTAATCAAGAAGCAGTCGCTCTGCAGTCAGCCATTCCCAGCCTCTGACAAACAGAGGCTATGAACAGCATTCCTACCGATCCTGGCTAACAGCCATTGATGTACCTAACCAACAGACTGAAAATAGGTCAAATAAAGTTCCAACCCTTCCCTGTGTATTTGGGGTGTGGAATTGGCCTGAAACAACAGGGTGACTTGGAGATCCATTAATGAGTATCCAGGCAGGTTAAAGTGTTCTCCAACAGGTTTCTGTGTGTTGCCTTTTAGGATATCTGATTTGTTTCCATTGACTCTTGTAAATCTATTCACTGTTTTTTTACTCCTCTTCCCCCCCCCCCTTATTTATTCTTGGATCTGGACTTTTAATACTCCAGTGATCTGAAGAAGCGGGTTTTGCCCACAAGAGCTCATGATACTATCTACATGTTTTGTTAGGCTTTAAAGTGCTACTAGTTTATTTGTTGTTTTTTAAATAGGTACAAACTAACTTGGCTACCCTTGTGAAGATCTTAAAAGATTACAACAAAAACAACATGGTGTTTCCCACTTTAGAATAATATTAGCTAAAATCCTGGTTCCATTAAAGTCTGTGATACAACTCCCTCTGACCACAGTGAAGCCAGGATGTCACACACTCGATTTTACTGTTACATCATATTTGATAAATTCACGTTAACATGTTCATACATGTTTAATCAAATGTATTTCTTGTGAAAGTGGTTTGCTATAGCCTCTTCGAAAATTCGTAAGTAAATACTTAAATTAGTGAACTATAGTATTGTTGTGGCAAGAAGTAGTTGAGAAAGCTATTTCATCATCTTGTTTTCACACCCTTAACTTTCTTTAAAGACTTAGCCTTTCAGAGGCTGTACTGCCATGTTAACCAGGAATATTTTGGGGCAACCCCCTCCCAACACTAAGAAAGCAAATAGGGAGCCCCCTTGAGCTGCTCAATCTGTTTAGCTTGCTTATGCCTAATGCCAGCACTGCCCTGCCAAATGAATTTTTTTACATTTGTTCACAACCTCGTGATGGGGGAATTTTTTAAATTAAATACTGTTTTGCTGTGACTTTAGGTTTTTGAACAACATGGAACACAGAGATAAGGTTCTCACTAACACTACAATATGATTAGTGTGTAGCAACTTTAAAGTGTCGTATTTTTTAACCAGGACAGACCCCCTTTAACATATTGGAAAGTGTTTAATTTAGACATAAGGTGATGGGGTTAGACCAGGGCTACTCAACTTTAGAAGCCCTGAGGGCCACAGTAATCCTCACAGCGCATGCCGAGGGCCCCAACTTAAGTGTGGTTGCATATTCATACGCAAATAGCTTCTCTCAAACTGACAGGCATGAATACAAAGATTAAGGCAAGACTACACAACAAGCAAACCCTATTGAAGTCAGTTCTGCTGATATTCATAAAATGCAACATTTACCCCATTTCCACCCATATGCACTTTTAATGAGCAATGACAACCCCAGGAATGTAACTACTAAAACGCATCTCAAGAGAAGACCATTATATTGACTACTTTTTTGTTTTGGCTCCCACTTGTGGGTCGCATGTGAGCCCTGCATAAACCCAAACTGCGCCACAGGCGCAAATAAACGGGTCGGCCCACAGATGGCATGTTGAGTAGCCCTGTGTTAGTCCATTCATATACTGATGATACACAATGCCTTCCTCTCCCACGCACCCCTTGCCCAAACTGTATGTCCGGGTAAAAGCTATCTATCTTCCAGACATTTTAGTCTAGGAGGGAAATTAAAGTTATCCAGCATAACCTGCACATTCTCCGGCTCTTAATCGGCCCATCCTTATCTTTCTGTAATCACTGTTTCTCTTTCAAACCCAGAACTGAAGAAAATCAGATGCCTGCAACAGATTAACAGTCCCGTTCACAGTTCCCAAGGTACTGCTGTTGCAACACAAAAGGCTTTAATTATTTATTCAAATAAATAAAAAACGTTTCTTTCTGTACAAATACACAAAATCAATGTACCCTTCCTCTATTTACAAAGTAGTTTCTTTTAAAAAGGAAATCAATACATTTATCCTCCTTCAGTAACTGAACACTGTCTTGAGTCTCTGTATTGCATAGAGGATTTTGTTTTCTTTTTGTTTGACTGCCCTTTGTTATTTAACACAAAGACACTTGCGTGATAGTTTCTGATAAAGGCTCTATAGTTTTAGCAAGTTTCTTCATCTTCTCCTCCTAACCAGACCCAGAAATGGTAAACAATTCCTGCAAGTGTCAGGAGTTTTTGCTACAAAGAACACTGGCATGAATATGGCAGAATATGAAGCACCTGCTGTGTTACAGTAAGTTAACTAGCTGCGAACATCTCTCTGCTCACGTTTGGTCACATTTAAACACCCCCAAAGCACAGGGGTTAACCTCCCGATCCTGTCCATCATCTATTAAACTCTTGGCTCCTTTTCAGATGAAAAACATCCAGCATCTCAGCTGGACTGGGAGAAACATGTGTGCAACACTGATTAGTCTGCCCCCAAATGCCACAACATGCAAAAGAAAATACACAGGCCATAGCAACGATGAATATGTATTTGTTCTCCTCCCACCCTCCCCGATTATGTAGAACAGACCCTGTGGTTCCTCGCATTTTGCATGGACAGCTGTCCTCGCCTCTGTCTGGGCAGAGTAAGTCCATTTCCTCTCGGATTAAACTCGGCACTGAAACTCTGATCTCTCGTGGCTGAGTCTGCAGACACGAATGAGTGGAGCGGGATGGGACGGTCACAAGAGCAGGTGTCGGAGAGGATGGAGGAACCCCGCTCCCACGACAGCACACGGGCAGCCTCGGCTATTGCCGCGAGGAGCGGCGGCGAGATGGTTCTCTGCCCCTCAGGCTCCGGGGTCATACAGGTGGGGCAGGGTTTGCAGCTTGTTCTCTATCTTTGCTTTCTCCACCCCGCGCATCCACTCCATGCACCTGCGCACCAGCTCTGGTCCACGACCCGGCGCCGGACCCTCCTCGCACTCCTCGTCATAGCGGTTCTGGTCGCTCAGCAGCGAGACCTTCATGATGGAGGTGAGGTCCAGGCCGCCATGCTCTGGGGGCCCAGCAGGAGCCCGGTGCCGCTGAAGGGATTCATCCACCCCACTCGCCTTCAGGTGGCGCGCAGCAGCAGCCAGGTGGCGCAGCTGAGAGGTTGATCGCATACCGCGACGCTGACTGCAGCCTCCGACCGCCTCGCCACCGCGCCTGGATTCCTGATGGAGCGGCCGCAGTTATGAGTCGGCTCGACCTCCGTGGCTGCTGTGGCGGCTGCGGCTGTAGCTGTTGCTTCTGGGAGGCGCAGAGGCGGAGCTGGGCAAGGGGCCGGTCCGCCTGGGGCGCCCCTGCAGATTCCTCTCCCGGCGGCAGTGCTGGATTCTTATGCACCACCTGCTTCTTAGGCTGCGCGTGGGTGGTGGCGGGCCAGCGTGCCGCAGCAGCGGGAGGCCGGATGGGCGGTAGGGGCATGGCGGTGCCGCGTGACCCTCTCTGCCCCGCCGCCGACTCAGCAGCCAGCCGCCAGGGCTGGCGGAACGGATCTTTCTCTGGGCTTGAGTTGCGCTCCCATACAAGAAAACAGCGCTGCTGCAACCGGCGGTGGCCCCGGCTCAGTGAGTTAGATAGGCGACGGCAGCAAGGCTGAGCTGGAGGAGTGGGAGGCAGGGGGGGAGGAGCGGGTGGTGGGGCCGTGGAAGTACTCACCCGGGAAGACTGCGATGTCACCCGGGAGGGCTGCGACGCCACCACACGGGAGGGCTGTGATGTCCCCCGAGAGGGCTGCGGCGCCACCAGCCGGGACAGGCGCGACATCCACTGGGAGGACTGCGCGCCACCATACGGGAGAGGTGTGATGTACCCTCGAAGGGCTGTGGCGCCACCACCTGGGAGAGCTGCGGCACTGTCATCCGGGCGAACTGCAATCTCAACACCTGAGAGGGCTGCAAAGTCACCCGGGAGGGCTCTGCCATATCACCACCCGGGAGGGCTGCTGCGACGCCACCCCGGGAGGGCTGCTGCGACATCGCCCCTGGGAGGGATGCTGCCATGTCACCACCGGGAAGGCTGCTGCCATGTCACCACCCGGGAGGGCGGCCATGTCACCACCCGGGAGGGCTGCTGCGACGGCACCACCCGGGAGGGCTGCTGCGACGTCGTCACCAACCGGGAGGGCTGCTGCGACGTCGTCCCCCGGGAGGGCTGCTGCGACGTTGTCACCACCCGGGAGGGCTGCAATGTCACCACCCCGGAGGGCTGCTGCGACATCGTCCCCCGGGAAGGCTGCTGCCATGTCACCACCTGGGAGGGCGGCTGCGATGTCACCACCCGGGAGGGCTGCGACGTCACCACCCGGGAGGGCTGCTGTGACGTCACCACCCGGGAGGGCTGCTGCGACGTCCCCCGTGACGGAGTTTGAACACCGCTGAAAAAGAGGGGATGGGTTAAAATAGTACTCCAAGAAGAGACAAGTCTGACAGAACAAGAGATGTCAAAAGAGAATCCTGGAAACGTTCACAAAAACAAACACTATAGGCAGTTTGAGCAAGGCTGGAGCATTTACAGCTCTGAAATGTTAGAGGGACTCGTAGTTTAGCTGCTAATACTCTGGCACCGACCTGTATTTTCAGCCCCCTAGGGCACATACTACTGCTCTTCTACTGCACTCCATGGTGCATAGGGGAACTGCTTTTTACATTTTAAAACAGTCATTTATACTCGACATCTTTTGATTGTGATTACTCCCTGTGGCTATGTGTACACTACTAGGTTATTTAGAAATAAGTTATTTCGAAGTATCTCCTGTTTGTGAAGAAGAATAACTCTTAACTATTTTGAAAGAATGGGGGTATTTTGAAATAAGCTTATTTCACAACAGGCTTGGTAGTGTGGATGCTGGCCTTGTTCTTTTGAAATAACGCCCCAGTGTAGACATGCCCTAATACGTGAAAAGAACACTGATCTTATTGTTCAGTTTTTGAAAAGATCAATGGTTCCCTCAAGTATTCAGTCACCTTTCTCTTTTGCCATCTCCTGGAAGCACTTTTGGAAAAGGCTTTATTTTCCGAAAGATCCCCGTCTAGACTGGCTCTTTTTCCGGCAAAGCCCCGAGCCGGAAAAAGCGGCAGCCATGTTTATACAAATGAAGCTGGGAAAATTTAAATCCCGCTTCATTTGCAATTCGACTTGTCTCATCTGCATCCCTTTTCTGGAAAAGGGATGCAGTGTAGACACAGCCATCACGTATACATTCCTCAAAGCGAACACTTCTGAATAGGGGTATTTTCTTGCAATAATCTTATTAATGCACATTAAAACGAATGAATAGAGAAGTTATGCAATGCCACTTTGTGGCACCACGTAATAGCTCTGCCAATAACTTGTATAAGATAGACAACACAGGAAGCTCTACTTGGGATGACATTTTATACTAGTACATATTTCAGTTTCCTGAAAAGGAATTAGGCTCGTACAGTATTAAAATTACTGGTCAAAATATCATAGGCCTCTTGGGATTCATTAAAGACATTTTTATATTATCTAATCCAAACTGAACTGAAACAAGTCAACTCATGTTTTACCAAATCATCATTCAAATAAGGGAAAGTAAAAGCTGGGGACCAATAGTTATTAACCGTGCTTTTTTGTAAGAAAAGAGGTACTCCCAGTTCAAAGTTGTTGAGAGAAAGAAAAAGGGGAAAAACACAGAATGGAAAAGTTGTTGATCATAAACATTGGGAGCCAAGCTGCCCCAGGAAATAGGTGCTGGTATGCCAGAGGAATCCCATTCAGTTAAAGTATGGGGCCTACCGTCACAAAAAAAGCACTGGTTATGAATATATTGGAATGTACTAATATATTTGCGTGTACTAAAACAGCAGAATGAATTAACCCGATTTGAACAAAATAAGTCTACAGGTAAACATGGTTGTGAATATTTAGAATGTTAAAAATCTGACTGGAGAAGTTGGGATGCATCAAAATGAAGATAACGTCTTTTAGGATTTAATTTTGTATTATTTCACTGCTTTCAGCTATCTTGAGAACAGTCCCCCTCTTGGGGCTCTTGTACGTTTCAAAAGCAGAATCATAGCAGAATCAGCGGGAGCGGAGACTGTTTCAGTCCCTGCTTCCTCTGTTTCCCGCTGTGTCTCTACCTCCCCTGTCCCCCACGGAAACAGTACTGGAAAGAGCCAGCTTTTAAGCCAGCTCTCCCCAGCACTGGCTCCTGCTCCCCCACCCTTGCTGCATCGCTAGTCGACTATCCGATAAGCTAATGCTTATCCTATAGTCCACTAGTCACTTCTATCCCTAGCTGCCATATGAAGAGAGATGAACAAGACTGGTAATTTTCCTCTAAGAGGAGATGGGGTATGTGGAGATATGACAGAGGATCATGAAATCATGACTGGTGTGGAAAAAAGGAGCAAGGAACAAGTCATTTACTTGTTCCCATACCACAAGAACTAGAGGTCACCAAATGAAATTAACAAGTAGCAGGTTTAAAACAGGCAAAAGGAAGTATTTCTTCATGCAACGCAGTCAACCTGTGGAACTCCTTGCCAGAATATATTGTGAAGGCCAGGACTTTAACAGGGTTAAAAAAAAAAGAGCTAGATGAATTCATGGAGGATAGGTCCATCAATGCTCATTAGGCAGGATGAGTAAGAATGGTGTTCAACAAAACTCTTTGCTAGAGACTTGTTTTATGGTTTAATTCTGACACACCTACCAGCCATACTGGGTCAGACCAAAGGTTCATCTAGCCTAGGAGTTAGCAAACATTTTTGACCAGGGGGCACATCAGAAATTTTTGAAGTGGCCCCGGCTGTGCCGGAAGGGGCAGGGCCAGGACACTTCCTGTTTCCCCACCCACAGATCCTGATTGCTCTGTGGGGAAGGAGCACATCAAGTCTTTGCACCGCCAATTGTTCACAACAGCTGGCTGTTCCTCTAGGTACCTGTGGCACCTTAGAGACTTGGACAACGTCTACACTGCAGCACTATTTCAGGATACCAGAGGTCTCTAAAATAGCTATTCCCTGCTGCACCCATGGGACGAGGGGTGTTAGCCACAAATGGCACAAAGCGGGGCCATGTGAGGTGTCAAACAAAAGCTTACTTTCTACTGGTAATGTATTTGCTCTTCATATATCTGTATAATGTCTGTGTGTGGAGTTATGAATATGTACTCTGTTTGGAGACTGGAAGATTCTCTGTATGTGGTTGAGTAATGGGCCAGGAATGTTTGCCTATGGATATGCTAATGAGGAAGTCTCCAAGGAGCAATGGATCTCTGGAGGCCAAAGACACACCTGGCCACTGGCCATGTGACTCTAGACAGCTTGGAAGAAACCTGGAAGGAGGTATAACTAGGCCATGTGGCCGACTCCATCTTGGTCTTCAGATCTGCTTCTGACCCCAGATGCGGCCTCGCAGGGAATCACGAGCCGGGAAGGACTGTGGACCCATCCTGGCATTGGATGTGCACCAAGCACTGTTAAGCCAGCAGCTATAACATCTCTGCTGCAAGCCTGCATCGAGAACTGGGAGATTCGATGCATGTAACGTATGATACTTTAACTACCTTACTCTCATGCTTTAGATATTAGATTCTAAAGGATTGGCTCAGCGTGATTCGTGAGTAAGATCCAGAGTGTAAATTGACCTGGGAACTGTGGCTGGTTTCTTGGAACCGGACAGAACTTGTTCGGGTAGGTGAGATTGGGTTCTCAGACCCTCACCTGTGTGTGAGGCCCGGGGCCATGTGGGGCACGGATATTGCTGGGGTGTCGAGGGGTTTTGCTCGTGAGGCTTCAGGCAGGCAGCTGACGCGCTCTGTGGGACTGGTTTGTGGCCTGTTCGGGAAGGCTCATCAGTTAAACGTGTGCACTGCTCCATCCACGTCACGCCCAATTAATTTTAAGGTGGCTTTTTAGGAGGAAGGAATGTCCAGTAACGACTTGCCTGAGACAACTGGACTCACTCTCCAGTGAGGTCTTCACAATTTTAACTGACTGTCACCCCCAAGGAGATTCCCTAGATTCCCGGGGCTCTGTCTGCTGGCAGCTCAGGGACAGGCGCACTGAGTTTGCCTCGGCTGCCCCTCCCTCCCAGGGACAGAGTCTGCCCGGCAACCCATAGGGAGTGAGATGCCCCTCCCCAGGGAGTTCAGGAGGAGCCATGGTTTGGAGAGTCTGGAGCCAGCCAGGGCAAGGGGAAGGCTGGCTGTGGGGGAGCTAGGAAGCCCCAGGCCTGCATGCAGGGTTTCCCCTGAGAACTGGCCTCTAGGCACCTGAAGGCAGGATCCTCAGCTGGGTTTTATGTCTCCACTGTTGATTCCCAGTTTGTGGAGTTTGCTGGGAGGCTTCCCCAGCCAGGCTGAGTTGGCTCTCCGGCTCCTGGGTGAGACCAGTCACCGCATGCTCAGCTCTGCTCTGTCTGCGTGTGTGTCTGAATGCTGGGGTAGGAGATTATAGTTTGAATTTTGGTGCAGTTGTGTGGCCTGCACCTTGAGCCTTGCACCCCTTTGTGGTGAGGGGAAATTCTGGGATGGAAGCAGCCTGATTCCTGCCCAAAGAGGATCCCTGCCAGAAGAGACCAGCCCTCTCCAGTGACTGAGTCATCTCTGAACCTGAGGCTCATTCACGGAGTGTGTGAGTGCACCATCTTTTAGTTAGTCAGTCAGGGAATTTGTTTGGGGATTTTAGAACCTGCTGCATATTAAACCTGTGGAGGGATTTACCGCCTCTTCCCACTTGTGAGTCCTTTGGGCTGTCCTGGACCCAGTCAGCCCCACTGCTAAACCACTGCAGAGAAGAATTTAGTGGTCAAAAGTCATCAAGGGCTCCAACAAAGTAGGCGTAGTAACGGGACACTAACCTTACAGTTGCTGGGCACCGGTAAATGTGTATGGGTATGTCTACACTACAGGACTATTTCGAACTAACTTAATTTGAATTAGTTAATTCGAAAAAAGCTAATTCGTATTAGTGCATCTAGACCTAATTCGAAATAGCATGTCCACATTGAGTGGACCCTGAACCGAAGTTAAGGCTGGCCGGAACCAGTGCCAGCAGGGCATCAGGTTAGGACTCAGAGTGTGGAGCTGCTGCCTCAGGCTAGCCGAGGGCTGTGCTTAAAGGGACCCGACCCCCACCCCGGACAGACAGTTCTCAGGGTTCCCTGCTTGCTTGTCTAACTCGATGAGGGCAGCAAAGCAGTCCTGTCTTGGACTGCCCTGAGTGCCCACACTCGGCACATCGCAGCACTCGGCCATCAGCCCGGCTGCACTTGACGCAGGCTGCCATCCAGGGGGGTCAATCGGGGGTCTATCAGGATCCAGGAGGCCTTGCAGGAGAGCTTCCACGGGGAGGAGCCCACAGAGCCACCCCAGTCTTCCCCATCGGGGGCTCGTGCCCCATTCCTCCCTCACCTCCTTCCACTTACCCTTCCCTAGCCCCCCTTCCTGATGTAAAAGATAAAGGACACGTGTGTTCAAAAATAGAAACTCGCTTTATTTAACAAAACTGGGGCGGGGGGGATTAACCTCTGGGGAGACTGGGAAAAGGAGGTGGAAGAGGGGAAGAGAGAGGGTGGAAGAGGGAAGGGGGAAACCTGGGAGGAGGGAGCTGGAAGAGGTAAGCCAGGGGAAGAAGGAGGAGGGGAAGTATAAAAGTATGGTACGCCATATCTTCAGTACTCTGTACAGATGTGGTCTCCTCACCTCAAAAAAGATATTTTGGCCTTGGAAAGGGTTCAGAAAAGGGCAACTAAAATGATTAAGGGTTTGGAACAGGTCCCATATGAAGAGAGGCTAAAGAGACTGGGACTTTTCAGCTTAGAAAAGAGGAGACTGAGGGGGGATATGATAGAGGTCTATAAAATCATGAGTGGTATGGAAAGGGTGAATAAAGAAAACTTCTTCATTAGTTCCCCTAATATAAGGCATAGAGGACACCAAATGAAATTAATGGGTAGCAGGCTTAAAACTAATTAAACAAAGTTCTTCTTCATGCAGTGCATGTTCAACTTGTGGAACTCCTTGCAACAGGAGGGTCTGAAGGCTAGAACTATAACAGAGTTTAAAGAGAAGTTAGATAAATTCATGGAGGTTGGGTCCATGGAGTGCTATTAGCCAGGGGGTAGGAATGGTGTCCCTGGCCTCTGTTTCTGGAAGGCTGGAGATGGATGGCACGAGACAAATCTTGGTCATTGTCTTGGGTCCATCCTCCGGGGTACCTGGTGCTGGCCACTGTCATCAGACAGGCTACTGGGCTAGATGGACCTTTGCTCTGACCCAGCACGGCTCACTGGACCAACTTGATTTTCATGCAAACCTGCTCCTGGGTTCGCATGTGGCCTTTGGTTGCCAGGCTGGCAGCTATCTTGCCCTAGACAGCTGCTTTCCTGTGCCTAGCGCGAGATTGTGGACGTTGGAGACCTCCCCCCAAACCTCGATGAGGTCCATGAACTCCGCACTAGACCTGGTGGGCACCCGCCTCTTGTTGCCCCAGGGAGGCTCCTGGGATCCGACAGCCAGGTCCTGGGAAGAGGCGGAGGGCTGGGTGGCAGCGGGTGGCTGGCTCATGCTGTGCCAGGTGCAGGGTCTGCTGGCTGGGTGCTGGCAGGCTTGCAACTGGCACAAGCACTGTAGCCAGACCGTGCCCCTTTAAGGGCTCCGGGGCCGGGAGGGGGCAGAAGAGTTTCCCTGGTTTGGCCCAGAGTGGCCACCAGGGCAACCTGGGAAGGGCGAGCCTCAAGTAGTTCGAATTAAGTGGCTACACAGCCCTTAATTCGAACTACTTAATTCGAACTAGGCGTTACTCCTCATAGAATGAGGTTTACCTAGTTCGAATTAGCGCTCCGCTAGTTCGATTTAAATTCGAACTAGTGGTTTGTATGTGTAGCCCCTATTAAAGTTAATTCCAACTAACAGCTGTTAGAGACTAAAGTCTAAAGCAGAGGTGGACAGTAATTTTTGACGGAGGGCACTCCAAAACTTTGGAAAGTGGTCAAGGGCCGCACTCTTCCATGGTATTAATGGAGGTGTGGGGTCTGGGATGGAGGTGCGGTGTAGAAGGGAGCTTGAGGTAAGGGATTGGGGTGCAGGAGGAAGAATGGAGTCTGAGAAGGAGTTTGGGTGAAGGAGGCGATTGTGATCTAGGCAGGGGACTGAGGTGCAGGGTTTTGGGATGTCAGACCTTGGGAAGGAGACTGGGATGCCAGATCTGGGAAGGGGTATGGGTGCATGAGGCAGGCAGGAGTGGGGGGCAGAGGGCTGGAGTACCAGAGGCAGGCTCTAGCCAGGATACTTACCAGCCAGCAGCCAAACCAGCCTGCCTGCAGAGCTTAAAACATGTCTCAGCCATCCAGCCAGCCCTCCCAACCACGTGCTTGTGTGAATAACTGAGCAAAAGCAGGAGGAGAGGGGGTATGGTGCTTTGTGGCTGCCTCTTGTTCTAACAGGCAGCTCCGCCAGAAACTGGCCAATGGGATCATGCTGGGGGTGGAGGCAGCGCCTGAAACTTCCCTCCTCCTCCAGGATTACAGTTTTGAAAGGGAAATGGGGCCAGGCAGCTGCGCTTTGTGAGCGGCATGCGGGGCAAGCAGGAGCCTGCCTGGATCTCCTGGTGCCTCTGAAGCCTGTATCTGGTGGCTTGGTGGGCCATATTTTGCCCAGGCCTGGTTTACACTTTCACTTCACTGCACCACAACTTTCTGACCCAGTGAAGCAAGTTACAGGACTGTGAAGCGCCAGGGTAAAAGGCCTCCAGCTCCCAGTATCATTAGCTGCTCCCTTGGCCCGGCTTCCTCTAAGGTGCATGTCTGCACGGGCACACGCCAAAAAATGTCAGTCCCGCCCACAGTGTGGCACAGTACTACTGCCACAGCTGGAGCCTGGGCTGTAGTACTAAAAATAGCACCGTGGCCCCAGCTCCAGTCCTGGCCGAGAGGAAGCCACCCGCCACGTGGCCCTGCCCCAGGAGCACCGGGAGCTGCAGCTGCTGGGGCAGCAGTACGAAAAGTAGAACCGCGGCCCCAGCTCGAGTCCCACCACACAGGGCCTGCTTCCCCGAAAGCCCCAAGGAGCAGAGATGGGCAGCCACCGCTTCAGCCCTACAGGAAGCGGGAGGAGGCAGCCTTCTGCGGGTAGCTGGGTTTGGCCTTCAGCTACTGGCCGAGCCACTTTTCTTTCTTCCCCGGGAGGAGTCAAGGCCAGTCCTGCACTGCACCTCTGGGACACCTCCATGCTTGCTGGGGCCACCCTCCTCCCCTTATCTCCAAGCCCCTGCCTGACTCTTTGCTCCTTCCCATTGCCCTGCCTTCTCTTCCCTTCTCTTGGTCCGTCCTTCCCTCCCGCCTGGTCTCCACCCTGCCTCCTGCCCTCACCTTCCAGCCACCCTGCTCCAAATCCTGGCTAGAGTTGTCAGCTTGGTAGTAGCAGCCTCGCTCTTTCAGCCCTGTCTCCAGCACCCCACACCAGCGAGCTACATCTCAGCACCCTGAGCCAGTTCCAAGAGGGGGGAATGGATCCCCAGGCTGCGTGAAACCACCAGCCCAGTGGTGGAGCGGAGGCATCAGGCAAGCCCCGTCCTTCCAGCACAGCCTTTTGTTCCCCCAGCCAGAATTTTGTGCACCAAGGCCCGTCCACCCCCTGAGCTGCCCCGGGTGGCGGGACTGGAGCAGAGCCATGGTATGGCTGCTCTTGGGCCAGGGCTAGGATACTAAAAATAGCACCGTGGCCCTGGCTCCAGCCCAGGTACGTGGGGCAGCCACCTGCCAAGCAGCCCCGCACCCGCACAAGAGGGTTGAGGGATGCAGGTGTAAGGAAGGGGAGGGAAGGGACAGGGGGGAGAAATAAGGGGAAGGTGGGGATGAGGAGAGGAAGGGGCTTGTGCTGAGAGAGAGAAGAAAGGGGAAGGCACTAAGGGGCAGAGTGGAGAAGAGACATGCTGGGGGCCAAGAGAAGACAATGAGAGGAAAGGGCAGGAGGGTGAGGGGGAAGGTGTCAGTGGGGGTTGGAGAGGGAAGGGGACAGGGTAACGCTGAGAGAGGAGAAGGAAGGGGCATTGGGGCAAGAGAAAAGAAGAGGAGAGGGGTTGAAAGGAGGGTAAACATGAGTAAGGCAGGGGATGGAACAAGTCATGTGTGACGGTGCAGGCATGAGAACTGGGGCAGAGGGTGGTGATGGGGTGGGCACTAGGGAGGAAGAGAGCAAGGGGTGGGGGAAGGTGTTGGCAAGGCCGGGCAGTGAGGTCTGGAAGCTTGGGCTCCTCCTATATGGGGCTGCTGCCTCTTTATCTGAGGCAGCAGCACAGGGTGATAGGCAGCCGGTCTGTGAGGGGAGATGTTTTTAAACCCTTGCAGCCCAGCTCCAGCCTGATAAAGAGGCA